>JARQZK010004536.1:25000-87661 GCA_030704885.1 Cynegetis impunctata | reverse complement strand
TATACAAAATCTATTAAAGTAAGTCCTTCTCAACAAGGAATCCAACCCAAAGTAAGTAATAAGGGCTTCCTTATAGGAACAAATGATAATTATATTAGGACTTGCAATCGTCATTTTTTACATAAAAACTTTAATATGTCAAAAACGGTAAGACTTAGGTATCGGACATAATGCATAAAATCTGCCTAATATCTTGTTTCGAAATAAAAAATGTAAAAATATATAGGGCATCCCATTTAGAATAAGCTACTTCGGGTCTATTTCCGGTATAACCGGAAATGCCCAATAAATGAAAATATTTTAGCTGAATAGGCCCCACGACATCTAGCCAGTTTCCAGAATTTCCATTTTTTCTTCCATTATTCAGTTTCTGAGATATCGATCGATGCAGTTCCTGGTGGTCCACACTGTATATATATATATATATATATATATATATATATATATATATATATATAATATATATATATATATATCCTGTGCATAGCCTTTCCCTCACTGAAACGGGAACACTTTATAATTGTATG
Organism: Cynegetis impunctata; assembly: GCA_030704885.1. Classification (NCBI taxonomy): domain Eukaryota; kingdom Metazoa; phylum Arthropoda; class Insecta; order Coleoptera; family Coccinellidae; genus Cynegetis; species Cynegetis impunctata. Next base: position 87,134 of record JARQZK010004536.1, on the reverse strand, counting down.
AGACTATTTAACTTGTTTCCTAGGAGATTTAAGACTTTTGATCTAAGGTATAACAAATTTAGACAGAATATTTATGAATTTATTTTGGATATGGAGCCGTATGATGTTGGCGAATTTTCTGTTTTTTGTAAACGAATTTAATTATTCACTTAGACTTGTTTTCTTTAATGTATTTTTGCTATCTATGTAATGAAACAATTTCGGAAAATACCTATAATATATATAAATATACATACACATATATACATATACATATATATATATATATATATATATATATATATATATATATATATATATATATATATATATATATATATATATATATATGTATATATGTGTATGTATATTTATATATATATATATATATATATATATATATATATAATATATACAGGTAGCCCTCGGTTTACGCCGGGGTTCCGTTCCTAAAAAACCTGGCGTAAACCGAATCGGCGTAGACTGAACCCAATTATAATGGGAGGTATGGAGTTAGGATCCATTTCATAAAAATAGGATTATGCAGGTCTTACATTATTATATTTGAAGTAAATAAATGTATGTATACTATGTAATTGTAAAACAAAAATAAAATTCTCAATAACCAAAACAATTTTATCAAAAAAGTGTAATTTCACAGGGGTACGTATTATGAATTATGTGTTGAAGTTCCCGGTTTCGGTTCGCTTATATCATTTTGGAAAAAAGTATCGAGTTAGATTTTTTTAGATTTTCTTTAAGAATTTCAGTTTCGCACCACGTTCAGAAAACTTTTCTGCATTTCTTTTATCAGACATGGTTTACTTTACCAAAAATTTTATACAGATAAAGTAAATGGGTTCAATTGCGTTTAATAAATGTAGATACGTTGTAACAACTCGGTAAATACTTTATAACTGGATCATCAACCTGTCTAGTTCCCCAGTTAGGTCGGGGAATCCCAGTACCTATAATGCCCATTAAAATCGACCAATCAGAGAGCAGTGTATTATTAGCCGTATTTTAAAGAAGCGTAAATTTAAAAGCTCTTCTGTGATTGGTCGAACCGTTTAGAATCTTACGAATTGATATCCGTTAGTTTATAAATATACCACGAGACGTCGTAAATTGATAAATTTGCGAAAATGTGGGCCTAAAATAATACAATTTATCTATCGTTTAGAATCCTACGAAGGTTTATAAATTTCCTAGGAAATCAAATCAAACTGTTTATTTTGCCAAATTACTTACATTTCTTCAAAACAATTGTAATTACAATTTAACTTTATAACTATTTGACAAGAATGGACTTCCTCGCGATTATAAAAAACCGATAACATTTGTCCCACATAAAAGTAGGGCAAATGGGAGAAAGCCCTATATATATATATATATATATATATATATATATATATATATATATATATATATATATATATATATATATATAATTCAGGGGCGGCTAGTCAAAGGAGACTAAGGAGGCTAAGCCTCCTCAATAATATTCCGTGTATCACTAATATATTATATTGAATAGTCAGCATTCAGCATATTCATATTAATCAAAATCATATTATTTTATGCACCTACCGTCTTTTCAACCTACATTATATAATATAATTTATTAATTAAGATATAAGGTATTTACATTTACTGCATTTCATTCATTTCAAGATTTGTGGCAACGCTGCGGAGGCTTAGAAAGGTATATTCTCAACGTTCATTATGCCTGCCACAGAAAAGCAAACAACGGTGCAAATACTCCGAATGAATACTTCATTGCAATAGAAAAGCAAAACACATGTAAATGGCAACAATGATAGGAACCCAGTCTCATACAATGTCGACCAATCACAACTATAGAATTTCGCGTGACATCGAGTGAATTCGTTGGAAAGCATTAATTGAATCTTAGTGTGATCGTAGTGTCTGATGGTCGTCGAAAACAGCAGCGTGTTTACTTATATTGCTCGCGTATTGTTTTAAAATGAGTTTGGTTACTGAAGTTAATTTCAAAAATTTCAATGTTGACTTAGTGAAATATTTGTTATCCCATAACTTCAGTGCACTTAGTTATGAGGATAAAGTTTTGATAAAAACATTGTGACCTACCCCTGAATTAAACAATTTGGTGCAGCGTAGCAGACAACAAAACCGCGGATTTAATACAAGGAATTATGAGAGATATCCTTGCCTAACCGGATCATAGGTAAAAAATAAATTATTTTGTTGGCAGTGCTTACTTTTTACTAGTGAAAATGTCTCTGTTTGGGGCCGCTTAGGATTTGAGGATTTAATTCTATACCTAGTTGAAAGTGAGGAATTTTTCACTGATGAAGTAACTTTAAATACAGCACGCGGATGAATATCTTACTTACAAGATAAGGAATTTATATATTTTTTAAACATTTAAATTAATTTTTGAACAAACAGAAATAGTTTTTCAAATCTTACAGCACAAGTTTTCAGATGTAATTTAGTCACGAAATCGGCTCAAGTTTCTTTTGGAAAAAATTTCAGAATTTCGTGCAGAAGTTTATTTTAAAAAACTATTTTCTGTATTTCAAACTACTGATGATACGACTCAATTCAGCCCAAAACGAAAGAAACTAGTTACGCAGATATGGAGCTTCAGTATAAGCAAATATTTTATGAAATTTTGGATACTATTAGGGGTCAAATAGAAATAAGTTTCTCTGATTTGAAAGAACTGCATTTCTTCGACTTACTCAATAAAAATTTGTTAACCGGATTTTCGGCTAATTTTTCAGATAACCTTTTGGAAAATTTATGTCAAAAATACACTTTTTTTGATAAGGTGGCCCTAAAAAGGGAACTGTGTGTTGTTTATAATGACAATGAAATTTTGGGGCAAAATGAAAATCATGTGATGACTATTAAATACCTTTTTGATAATGATTTGAATCAAGATTTACCCCAAGTTTATAGACTCTTATGTCTAATTGTTTCTATCCCGGTGACATTGGCATCCGTAGAGCGCTCGTTTTCCACTCTTAAGAGAATTGAAACTTATTTACGAAATTCAATGAGCCAGGATCGTTTGAAAAATATTAGTTTGTTGTCTATTGAAAAGGAATTGGTAAAACTTTTGGCGAAAGACAAAAAATTTTATGAGGATATTATAGATCATTTTGCTAACGTTAAAGATCGCAGAATTCCGCTAATCTTAAAAAATATATAATAACTTTTTATTTGCTCTGACCAGCTGTTAACAAATTCGTTAAGTAGGTAGGTAGGTACCTATTTTGTAAAAGAAAACAAAATTTGATGAATAGATGAATTGATTAATTGGCTGAGAAGAGTTTTTGTGAATATTGTAAATAGGAGTTGTAGGTCTCAAGGTAGACACTCGAAAGAGTGAAAACAAATTAATAGCTTAGGGTGCTTGTTTTACTTTGATTTTCTTTAAATTATAAGGCGGTTGACCTTGAAATCCTAAAAATTTTCGCCTATGGTGTATTTTTCAACACCTCTTGTAGCCTCCTCAAACCAAAACCTCACGAGCCGCCACTGATATATATATATATATATATATATATATATATATATATATATATATATATATATATATATATATATATATATATATATATATATATATATATATATTGAACGAAGATAAAAAAATATAGTATTAGTCTATTATTTTTGGGGCAAATACGACTAAAAAGTTACGTTTTAAATTAGTTGTAGGAATTTGTTTTGAAAGAATTGGAGGATAATAGGATATTGCAATTCGTTTGGTCATATCTGTTGCGAGAAGATTAAAATATGTATTCAATGCTATAGTAGCTAGTTGAATAGTTAAAATGAATAAGATCTTGAATGATTAAAAAATATGCAAACATTACACAGGAAACATCTTTGAATATTTTAATATATGAAAGAAACGTGTAAGCAGCAGAGTTTAGTATTAAGAATACAAATTCTTAAATTGGAGGTGCTGCGGCGATGAGCAAAACCTTAAAAACAAATACTTAATCCGCACATTAAAATGACGGAGATTGAGAAAGAATCGATTTCACCAAAATTCAGTCTCTTCACATCACTTCAAGTCACATACAAATTTTCAGCTTCTAACTCAATTTGGAGGAGTTGTGAAAGTGAGCAAAACCGCAAAAAATATTAAATCTATACATTAAAATGTCGGCTTTTGTGCAAAAGCAAAAGAGTTGAAACCAATAAAGGATACGTACTCAATCCGTTTTTAGCTTCCTTTCATATATATTAATACCTCAATTTGTAGAATTTCTCATACTCGTTTTCATATAACAATTTTTTTTTAATATAAAAAAGATAATTAATTTAAGATCCCATTAATCGGATGAAGCTTATGTATAAGTGGAAATCAGGTTTCTTCACTAGATATATTAAATTACTCTTTGTACTAATTAGTCTAGTCAAGTGCTTTTTTGCTCAACTTTTTCCAACAGTTTCGGAAAAATATGAGCAGTGTCATTCGATTCGGAATAAAATGCAGATGTTTTTTGAAAAGAATACAGTTCCGCTCACGAATATTGTAAAAAACAATTCACTGAAAGACAAAAAATTGGTGGTTTGGTTTTCTGCGAATAACTCAAAAATCAAATGAGATTTTTGATATCTAAAAAAATATTCGGAAAAAGGGGGAAATTTCCTTTAACGAAGTTTTAACTTTCGAAACTGTTGGTCAATATTAATAATTTTCTCAGAGGGTTAAAAATACGACCGAAAAAGGGTAATCTGGCTTGCGCAAATCACGCCCATTCTGGACAATATAACAATAAACATTATTTAACCATATTGAGTACAAAAATTGTCAAACGAAAAAATTCAGGTGCTTACAGGATAGATGAATGAACAATAATACGGTGGCAAAAAATTTTTATCACGATTTTTCAATTAGTTAGGCAATAGGTAATTATCAATTTTTTTGGGCTTGAACATCAAAATTGTGAGTGTTATAACTGTTCAACTATAAGTCTGAAATTTTTTTCCTTTCTGTAGCTACTTTTGAAAGGTTTTTTTTTATTAAAAATTTACGTAAATGCAAAATAAATAAAAAAAATTCAATAATTTCAATGATCCGTTTTTTATTATCGGAAAAAATGATTTATTGTTATTTTCGTCTCCTATTGTATCAAAAATTGTTATAAACAAATGCGTTGTTCATAGGAGAATGGGGAAAAAAAATTGTGATTAATAAATTTTCTTTATTTTGCAACTACGTACATTCTTAATAAAACACTGAAAAATTAAATTTTTCAAATTTTGGGGGGGTCTATTCAGAACCCTTTCAAAACTAGCTCCAAGAACGAAAAAAAATCTCAGATCTATAGTGCAACAGTTATCACACTTGCAATGTTCTTGTTCAAACAGCAAAAAATTATTAATTAACTTTTTTCTAACTAATTGAAAAATCGCGATAAAAATTTTTTGCCACCGAATTATTGTTCAACCAGTTAGTGCCTGAATTTTTTCAATTCTTAATTTTTGTATTTAATATGGTTAAATAATGTTTATTGTTAAAGTGTCCTAAATTGGGGTGTTTTGCGCAAGCCGGATTACCCGTTTTCGGTGGTATTTTTACCCCTCTGAGAAAATTATAAATATTGGTCCTACAGTTTCGAGAGTCCAAGCTTTTGTTTTTTCCTCTTCTTTCCGAATATTTTTTTAGATTTCAAAAATCTCAATTCGTTTTTGAGTTATTCGCAGAAAACCGAATTCCTCTTTTTGTCTTTCAGTAAAACGCGAGCGGAACTGTATTTTCTTCAAAAAACATCTACATTTTATTCCGAATCGAATTTCACATTGCTCATATTTTTCTGGGACTGCTGAAAAAAAATGAACAGAAAAGCACTTTTTGACTAGACTTAATCCAATGAAATCATTATCAATCACTGCTAAGATTGAAAAAAAATTTAGTATTGAAAATTTAGTAAATTTTCGATTAAGTATAATAATTTAGGAGTTATTTGTTTGAATTATTCGTTCCTAAAATAATTTCTGATTGAAGGAAATCAAACTGACCTATATCCTTGTATAATGTCAATTCGATAAGATAGAAGAGCGTGTCCATATCGGAGAACCTCCCAAGATTTTCAAGAACTCTGTGAAAAATATGCATAACGCTTGGTAACAGTCTTAAATTAATTTGAATGGTGGCATTAGGGTGTTAATTTTCGATAGCTTTTTACTGCAATGATACGATAAATTTGAAAATATTCAATTTACGAACCATTGGTATTTTTTCTGATAATTTGTTTGTAAAGTTTTTTATGAATGTCCATATCAGACAAAAAAATTATTGTTCGTATGGATTGTGGCGAGTCTTCAAATCTGAATATTTCCTGTTATGATGTTGATGAATTGGATAAGGAAACTCATAATGTCACTTTGTTAGCTCTTTTCATAATTTCCAAAAATCGAGTTAGTTTTATCCTTGTATTAAGGGAAATTCAGCAGATTTATCGATTACTACTTAATATTTAATAACGATTTATTTACCCATAACTGCATACCCACCTATATACACAACTAATCTGGGAACATACGAAAGAAAGTTTTAACTTACATTATAGTGTTTAAACCTAAAAAAAATCACATAGAACGATACCCCTTTTGTAAAAAAGTCTCTTGTTCATTAATTGAGTTGCCTAGTATTCAACGAAGTGTGAGTGAGAAGGGTCGACCGGGTAAAATATTTGAATGGCCTGGATATTTGCATTCAAACTTATAACAAATTCAGGCGCATTGGAGAAAAAATTTGGTATAAATTAGTTAATTTATTGAGTGCCTGGGACTGTTACAATTAACCTCATACCAGGGACAGTCCTAACAGTAATAATAAGTTATAACATTCAAAAATAATACCTACACAATTACAGATATATATTTGACTAATATCACATTTTGACAAATACCTATTAATCAGTTTTTACATACCCATTTATATAGCTTAAGTCAAATGAATCAACAAAAACTATATTTCCCTTATGAAGGTAGGTAATGTTTCTCCTAGGTAGGTACTCAATCGTTTTGACACGATTGGCTTGGTATGTATGTAGGTATGTATGTATCTATATGTATCTATGTAACAGAATATTTGAACGTGATTTTCACTAACTTCAAAACGTCGGATTGATTTGAAGCTTTGCAAAACTGTAGAACAATAACAAGATATTTAAAATTGAATATTATTTGAACACATGAAAGTCATAATACCTACTTCATTCTTGTAATTTTCATTTTTTCAATGTCAGTGTGTGTTGTTTGTCGTTGGTACAAAACTTGTGATATATATAATATATATATATATATATATATATATATATATATATATATATATATATATTATATATATATATATATATATATATATATATATATATATATATACATATATATATATATATATATATATAATATATATATAAATGTATAATATATATATATATATATAATATATATATATATATATATATATATAATATATATTATATATATATATATATAAATATATATATATATATATATATATTATATATATATATATATATATATATAAATATATATATATAATATATATATATATATATATATATATATATATATATATATATATATATATATATATATATATATATATATATATATATATAAATAAATATATATATATATATATATATATATATATATATTATATAATATTTATATCTAATATATAAAATTCTCGTGTCACGGTATGATAATTTAGTAATTATTTGTTTGAATTATTCGTTCCTAAAATAATTTCTGATTGAATGAAATCAAAGTGACCTATCTATATCTTTGTCAAATGTCAATTCGATAAGATAGAAGAGCATGATGGACATGCTCTTCTATCTTATCGAATTGACATTATACAAAGATATAGATAGGTCACTTTGATTTCATTCAATCAGAAATTATTTTATCGGAGAACATCCTCCCAAAATTTTCAAGAAGTGATAAATATGCATAACGCTTGGTAACAGTCTTAAATTGATTTGAATGATGGCGTCAGGGTGAGTTAATCTTCATTTCAATAGTTTTTTACTGCAATGATTCGATAAATTTAAGAATATTCAATTTACGAACTGTTGCTATTTATTCTAATAATTCGCTTGTAAACATTTCTTTTATGAATGTCCATATCAGACACAAAAAATATGCTTCTTATGATTGTGTGAATCTTCAAATCTAAATATTTTCCGTAATGACGTTGATGAATTGGTATAGGAAACTCATAATGTCACCGTGTTAGCTCTTTTGATAATTTCCAAATATTGAGTCAGTTTCATCCTTATAAGGAAAATTCAATTTTCCTAAAAAGCTAATTTAATTTACAATAATAATTTCATCCTTATAAGGAAAATTCAATTTTCCTAAAAAGCTAATTTAATTTACAATAATAATTGTGCTTACAGAGCAGCGAATATATAGCTCTGAAAAGACTATCATTAAAAGAATAAAACAGAAAATATTGCTGTCGCACAGTAATAGTACTTTGATTGATAATTTATTGAATGAGGCTCAGTGTTTATTAAATAAAAATATCTCAAAGTTATTGCTTTGAAAATATTCAACTATTATAAAATAGTAAATATCAAAATATTTGAGTACTTGAAAATAACAAATACAGTACTGTAGTACAGGACTAAACAAGTACTGATATTTCAAAACTGAAACTTTAACATTGTGTATCTATTTAATTCTCTATTTTATAAAGATTTTTAATGTTGCTCTAAATTATTAAAGGATTTAAATGAAAAATACCAACATAATTTTGTGATTTTACAAAGCATATATAATTTTCTTGAATTTTTTTGGGGTGGGGGGCGGAGCCACCCAAAAGAATGCCCCATGGAGTCAGCGCCACTATATATATATATATATATATATATATATATATATATATATATATATATATAAATATATATATATATTAATATATATATATATATATATACTATACTATATTATATATATATATATATATATATAATACATATATCTTATATATACACAAATTTTTTTCTTTCGAAGTTACAGGTTTTGTTTGATTAATACTTCAACTCAAATTTTCTTTTAGTTATAATTTTTAGACGTTTCAGAGGCAAACCTCCTTCATCAGTAGAATAAATGGAACTGCAAAACAATAACAAGACATTCACAATTGAATATTAGTAGTAATATCTACCTCATTCTCGTAATTTTCATTTTGTCAATGTCATTGTGAGTTGTTTGTCGTTACTGAAAAACTTGTAACTAGAAATAAACTTCGTATATGTATAATTGAAACAGGTAACCAAATAATATAGTGAATATATATATATATATATATATATATATATATATATATATATATATATATATCAGGGGCGGCTAGTCAAAGGAGGCTAAGGAGGCTAAGCCTCCTCAATAATATTCCGTGTATCACTAATATATTATATAGAATAGTCAGCATTCAGCATATTCATATTAATCAAAATCATATTGTTTTATGCACCTACCTTCCTTTCAACCTACATTATATAATATAATTTATTAATTAAGATAGAAGGTATTTTACATTTACTGCATTTCATTCATTTCAAAATTTGTGGCAAACGCTGCGGAGGCTCAGAAGGTTATACTTCTCAACGTTCATTATGCCTGCCACAGAAAAGCAAAACAAACGGTGCAAATACTCCGAATGAATACTTCATTGCAATAGAAAAGCAAAACACATGTAAATGGCAACACCTATAGGAACCCAGTCTCATACAATGTCGACCAATCACAACTATAGAATTTCGCGTGACATCGAGTGAATTCGTTGGAAAGCATTAATTGAATCGTAGTGTGATCGTAGTTACTAATGGCCGAAAACAGCAGCGTGTTTACTTATATTGCTCGCGTATTGTTTTAAAATGAGTTTGGTTACTGAAGTTAATTTCAAAAATTTCAATGGTGACTTAATGGAATATTTTTTATCCCATAACTTTAGTGCACTAAGTTACGAGGATAAAGTTTTGATAAAAACATTGCGATCTACCCCTGAATTAAACAATTTGGTGCAGCGTAACAGACAACAAAACCGCGGTTTTAATACAAGAAATCATGAGAGACATCAATAAATTATTTTGTTGGCAGTGTTTACTTTTTACTAGGGAAAATGTCTCTGTTTGGGGCCGCTTAGGATTTGAGGATTTAATTCTATAGTTGAAAGTGAGGAATTTTTCACGGATAAAGTAACTTTAAATACCGCACGCGGATTAATATCTTACTTACAAGATAAGGAATTTATATATCTTTTAAACATCTTTAAATTAATTTTTGAACAAATAGCAATAGTTTTTCAAATCTTACAGCACAAGTTTTCAGATGTAATTTAGTCACGAAATCGGCTCAAGTTTCTTTTGGAAAAAAATTCAGAATTTCGTGCTGAAGTTTATTTTAAAAAACTATTTTCTGTGTTTCAAACTACTGATGATACGGTTCAATTTAGCCCAAAACGAAAGAAATTCAGTTACGCAGAGCTTCACTATAAGCAAATATATTATGAAATTTTGGATATTATTAGGGGTAAAATAGAAATAAAGGTTCTCTGATTTGAAAGAAACTGCATTGTTTCGACTTACTCAATTAGAAATTTGTTAACCGGATTTTCGGACAATTTTCTCACAGATAACACTTTTGGAAAATTTATGTCAAAAATACACTTTTTTTGATAAAGGATTGGCCATAAAAAGTGAACTGTGTGTTGTTTATAATGACAATGAAATTTTGGGGCAAAAATGAAAATCATGTGAGGACTATTGAATACTTGTTTGATCGTGGGGACTTTTGGAATCATAATGAATAATATATATTAACCCTACACTCTCTTCCAACCCAAGTAACATAACAAATAACATAAGAAAAGAAAGCTACCAAACATCTACACTATTGTACATAAGAGACAAATAAAAAAATGAATAGAACACTCTAATATTTGTTAAATGAAGAGTGAAGTACCATATAATCAACACTAGTAATAATACACCATGATATACGATAATTATATATCCAGCCAATTGTAATATCTTAAGTCTTTAATGAAAACTCTTATGTCTAATTTGTTTCTATCCCGGTGACATCGGCTTCCGTAGAGCGCTCGTTTTCCACTCTTAAGAGAATTAAAACTTATTTACGAAATTCAATGAGCCAGGATCGTTTGAAAAATATTAGTTTGTTGTCTATTGAAAAGGAATTGGTAAAACTTTTGGCGAAAGACAAAAAATTTTATGAGGATATTATAGATCATTTTGCTAACGTTAAAGATCGCAGAATCCCGCTAATCTTCAAAAATATATAACTTTTTATTTGCTCTCACCAGCTGTTAACAAATTCGTTAAGTAGGTAGGTAGGTACCTATTTTGTGAAAGAAAAAATTTGATGAATAGATGAATTGAATAATTGGCTGAGAAGAGTTTTTGTGAATAGGAGTTGTAGGTCTCAAGGTAGACACTCGAAAGTGAAAACAAATTAATAGCTTAGAGTGCTTGTTTTACTTTGATTTTCTTTAGATTATAAGGCGGTTGACCTTGAAATCCTAAAAATTTTCGCCTATGGTGTTTTTTTTAACACCTCTTGTAGCCTCCTCAAACCAAAACCTCACGAGCCGCCACTGATATATATATATATATATATATATATATATATATATATATATATATATATATATATATATATATATATATATATATAAAGATTCAGTGGTTGAGCGTTGAGAAAAACTAAACACACGCTCAACCTCAGAATCCCAAGATTTAGAGGTTAAATCAAAACCACGTGTGTGACAATAAATGTAATGTAATAAGGTGAACAATAAGTGTTTAAAAAGTTTAAAATAAAATTTTGAAACAAGCACGCCGGGTATTGGTTAATAATTCCTCTGGTAACAGAAGAGACACGGCCCAAGATGATTTTGTATTGGGCAAAAAAAACAAAACATAGCAGCTGGCCCATTTTACTAATAGGGAGGTTTTAAATAGAATATATATATATATATAATATATATATTAATAATTATATTATATATATATATAATATATATATATACATATATATATATATGTATATATATATATATTTATAAATATATATACATATATATATATATATATATATATATTATATATATTATATATATATATAATATAATATATATATATATATATGTAATATAATATATATATATATTATATAATATATATATATATAATATATATATATATAGCATATATAAATATATATATATACACATATGAAAATACCTGTGGCACCATTGTATATATGTATTGGCAATGTGGCGCCCGTATAAGCAATGTGGCACCCGACTTTGGGTGCCAGATTGTTTTTATCGTTTGAAGCCTTCATATAGTTCATTAGGTATTGCTAAACCATATACCAAAAAATAAGGTGGGTGCCACATTTACACTGAAAAACTTTGAACATACAGTTTAGTTCAATGGATTTGAAACAGATGGCGCTCCGTTATATACAAATTGTATGTTGGACATAATTGATGTCATTTAGGCCCATTTTAATTACACCTCTAAGTGGCGCCAGTAATATGGCAACGCTGAGCGGACGTGTTATCAGACTAATTCGTGCTCATCTTACAAGAATGCTGAGGCAAGTAAGACTAATAATCAAGTGAGCTCGGATCAAACTAAACAGATTTTGATTTTCGCATTCATGCCTTGAATCTGTAATGTGTAATTGATACCCAGATTTGTTGGCTACGTCTGAGAGAATTTAAAAAATATTGGAGATGTTTGAATTGGGATGGAATGAAAAGGTTAAGTACCGTATTAATCAATGATATGTGAAAATGTAGGAGGTAAAAAAAAAGATGTTAACATATTTTAAGGACGGGTTATATAACAACAAATTTTTTTTTTCGAAAACATGAGTTTGCTTTACGCATTCTTTTCAATATACAGGCTGTTGAATATTTCCAATTGTTAATCTGCCATTTTGCATATACCGAGGCGAGTTTTATTTGCAATGTTATAAAAACGCACTTATGTACAGGCTGTCTAGATTTCTATTTATTGTTACGGGGTTTTCGGTTATTGATTGAAGATAAAAGCTTACGGTTTGCTATAATTTTGAGTTAATAACCTTTATATACAAGGTTGCCCTGATTTGAATACACTATATGAAGATATAAAAACTATATCAGATTGATTGAAAAAAATTGAATAATAGCAATTATGAACCTTTTAAAGTTGAGTTTGATTTTGTTCTGATTTTCGGCATCGTTTTTACGTTAAAAATATTCAATATCATACCTACGCGGACGCCAGCAGTGAAAGAAAAAAAAATCTACAGAACATATGGAGTAGTCTCAAGGACACCAAGAACAATTTTCATTTTCTATAAAAAAATACTAATGAAACAGTTACTAAATTAAAATATATATGAAATCCTTGTTTTGCCACTATCAAATTGATTGATGAAGGTTTGCTGAGTACTGTTCGAAAAATTACAGTGTGATTCTTTGGAATCTTTTTATAAAACAGAATAAATTTATAAAAATATATGGTGTTATTATATGATAATATTTAATTTTCAAATAATCGCATATGGAAGCTACTTTTCGATGTAAAACAAGTTTTCATTTTTGTCAGAGTCTATACAGACTGCAGTATATATTTTAATAAATACCTATATAGTACACTGCCGCTTTGTCTTGAAATGAACTTTATTGTTGGAATGTCTTTTCTAATTTTAGTAAATTGGGTCTCTTTAACTCAAATTTTCGAGTTAACAAAATTGATAACATGTGATTGTATAGTTTTAAAAAATTAATAATATACTATCTATCTTTAACTTACTTATCTCATCTTTGATTTCAATTCAATAAAAAATCCTAATAAAATACAGGATTTTGAAATATATATGTATATTCAATAGTTTTCGCATACTTAACTTGAACTGAATTTTTTTCTCCAGAAATTGGACATTGGAAAAAAAACATGAGAAAATCAATTTACCCAAATATTACAAAATATTATGATATTAATTTTAATTAACATTTTCTTTGAAAAAATATTCACTGTTATTCCCGGATTAACTTCACTGGCAAAAATCAAAAACTTTTTTCCGCACCATGAAATGACCCGTCATGACCAGAATACGCATACCTAACATATCTGATATGAATGTATAAGGTGGTGTCGAAGTCTACAAAATAAATTGTATCCTTAAAATTTCAACACTCTGTATATATGTACCCACATAAGTGTTTCCGGCCAAATATTTTAACCACCTGAAGTAACTGACCGTATGCAGTTCTTAAGGAGGTTACTTATAGAATTTTGAATTTTCGACAATAGATAGATTACATTTTTTGAAATATAAAAAATTGAATATACCTAAAACAAGCGTTTTGAACTGATTGACTATGATTAAAAAAAATAGAAATCCTCTGCATTTTGTTCATGATTGTTGTTTCAAAAATAATATTATTTCAGATTTATTCAAGATTACTTAAGGGTTTATCTATTTTGGAAAATTTTGAAGCAGATTCAATGAGTAATGAAATAACTAAAACCTTCATATTTGTAGAAAAACAATGTAGATTCAAATGAGTTTTTAAATGTACTCTAATGTTTCTACTGCTGGCAAAACAATGAAATAAACTGAGATATCAATTCTCAAAGTGGCACAATAAATCCGACAACGCCCCGCAGGGTGCCTCTTTTACCAGTATTAATATTAATTGTATATTAAAAGGGTGCCACATTGAAATGCATCATCTGGGTGCCACAAAATACAATACATCAAATATACGATATACGCTGGGTGCCTGCATAGACAAAAAACATATATATATATATATATATATATATATATATATATAATATATATATACATATATATATATATATATACTATATATATATATATATTATATATATATATAATATATATATATATATTATTAATAATAGAGCAGAATAATCGGTATAGCCCGCTTATATGGAAGCAGCCGTTGACACGTGTTTCGGACTCTTTGGTCCTCATCAGAACGGCGTAGCCAAGCATTAGATTGGAAACTTGGAGATGAAAATAGTACTACAAACGAAATCTCCTGCTACGGAAGACAATCACACATTTGTGGCTTATTGTTTAAACTCTCCGGTTTGGGAGATTTGGTCAAACTTTGCCACGGGGGCTATTAATGCCAACCGCGAGATCTCAGACCGAGTAAATTAACAACAACAAAGAAATTAGTCGCGATAAAATATTAAACAAGTAGAGCAAAATAATCGGTATAGCCCGCTTATATGGAAGCAGCCGTTGACACGTGTTTCGGTCTCTTTGGTCCTGATCAGAACGGCGTAGCCAAGCATTGGATTGGAAACTTGGAGATGAAAATAGCACTACAAACGAAATCCCCTGCTACGGAAGACAATCACACATTTGTGGCTTTTTGTTTGAACTCTCCGGTTTGAGAGATTTGGTCAAACTTTGCCACGGTTGCGATTAATGCCAACCGCGTGATCTCAGACCGAGTAAATTAACAACAACAAAGAAATTAGTCGCGGGAAAATATTAAACAAGTAGAGCAGAATAATCGGTATAGCCCGCTTATATTGAAGCAGCCGTTGAAACGTGTTTCGGACTCTTTGGTCCTCATCAGAACGGCGTAGCCAAGCATTGGATTGGAAACTAGGAGATGAAAATAGCACTACAAACGAAATCCCCTGCTACGGAAGACAATCACACATTTGTGGCTTATTGTTTGAACTCTCCGGTTTGGGAATAAGCGGGCTATACCGATTATTCTGCTCTACTTGTTTAATATTTTCCCGCGACTAATTTCTTTGTTGTTATATATATATATATATATATATATATATATATATATATATATATATATATATATATATAGTATATATATATATATATATATATATATATAATGTCTTTGATATTATCAGCAATAACAGCTTGTTTGAATCTTAAAAAACTCGATTTTATTGAAAAGTTGACGTTTCGCGCCACGACATTTCGTATTTTAGGTTTGATAAAGCTACGAATGTCATGGCGAAACGTCAACTTTTTAATAAAATCGAGTTTTTTAAGATTCAACAAGTCCTGTTATTTGCTAATAATTATCAAGAGATGTAGAAATAGTTCACAGGCAACAACAATTCGATATAATAATTTATATATATTATATATATATATATTATATATATCTTCTCAATGACCAGTTTAGAACAAATATATTATATATATATATATATATTATATAATATATAATATATTATATTTGCACGGTTAATGCTTTCCATATATACCTATATCATGGCGATCAGTTGAACGGTATGGCAGTTGATGCGCTGCAGCGGTCATCCAGGGGCGAGCTGATATTTATATATTATATATATATATATATATATATATATATATATATATATATATCTATATATATATATATATATATACGGGGTAGTTCAGCCTTCAGTTATATTAGACAATCTCCAAGCTTTCGTTAATGTAATTGACAATATAATTGACTTCTTAAGGGCCACAATTACAAAATCAACATTAAAACATTCAAAATGATGAACATCCATCAAACTTACATTATCTGAGAGATTAAAAACAACTAAACATGAACATGTACATAAGTTTGTTAAAACAAATTTTTCCAGAGGCAACTAACTGAATGGTAGTACGTATAATTACGACTAAGCTTGGAAGTATCTGATTTTGTATTAAGAGCTTCAGGGTGATTTCTTATATGGTATATTTCCAAAAAAAGCCGCTTCTTGTAATTGTGATCTTGATCCAATATTTTGGTATTTTCATAGTTGAAATTATGCCCCGTGTCTCTTACGTGGGTCGTTAAAGCGGAGGAGACCTGTTGATTTGTTGAGTCACTTTTATGTCCTGTGATTCTAGACTGTAAGTTCTGTGAGGTTTCACCGATATGTACTGCTTCACAGGAATGAAGGAATAAGGAAAGAAACACACGTGTTTTATTCCTCTCTGAAGTATGTGTCAGGGAGGCGGGCTGCTTCACAGTTGGTGCATGTTATTTTATACACAACAGCAGACTTGAGCCTACTAAGAACTGGCTTTTTAAGTCTAGGAAAGAACGGGAATATTGTTAGGTGGTTTCTTCTTGCAACCTTCGTTTTCCCTCGAAATAACTTTGACAGTTCTGAGGTAAGTGGTTGTACGTACGTGAGCAGGGGGATTTTGGTACCTGTTCTATGCTCTACGTTATGTTTCTTATCCACATTACAAGGATCTGGACTGTTAAACAATAACTGATTTATGAGTCCTGGGGGAACCATTTTGTTGTTTTGTAACCTATATTTTTTATCGCTTTTCTGGTTTCTACATAGAAAATGGAATATACTTTATCTATATCTTCATTTATAAAATATTGACGGTTTTTGAGATCTCTAGCATGACAGGTTTTCTTTCCAATATTTGTCACTCAGAATATTTTAAGTTATAAAGTTGTGCCAAGTCCAATTGATATATATTTTTGATCAAATATTCTACATTGGCAAATCTCTCAAATGATGTATCTGAAATCAACCTGCGATATACAGGAAATGAAAAATCACTTGCCACATATTGTAAATAAAAATGTACAGAATCTTACTTATTGTAAATGGAACACCTTGTATATTATAGATCCAGAAGAAGCGCTAAGAAAAGCTCTACAAATGTCATGAAGTATTCCCTATGGTTAAGTTTACTAGTTTTTTTTAAGACAGGGAAAAATTGCAATATTCATATTTCTTCGCTATAATCTCAATGAACTACTGTTTTCAAAAATAACCTGTTTTTATATTTATTGGAAATCGAGTAGTACGGCAAATGATAGATCAAAATATTTGCCTTCAAATAAGTATTGAAATCTTTAGCGATTCGTTAAGTTGAACTTTCGATATAATTTAACAACATTCTGATGAAATTATATCTGAAGTTCTACTCAACGAATCACTAAAGATTTCAATACTTATTTGAAGGCAAATATTTAGAGCTGTCATTTGCCAGAATATCGATTTTCAATAAATATTTTATTCGCTGGAAGGTTGTTTTAAATCGAAAGAATATGGCTGGCATTTGGAGATTATTGGAATTATCTTAAATATAAAACGTACATTTTGTGGTGTAATTCACAACTTGTTCATCCACCAACAGGCTATTTTTGAAAAAAGTCGTTCATTGAGATTATAGCGAAGAAATATGAATATTTGCCATTTTTCGCTGTTTTAAGAAAGACTAGTGAACTTAACCATAGGGAATACTTCATGACATTTCTAGAGCTTTTCTTAGCGCTTCTTCTGGATCTATAATATATAGGGTATTCTATTTAAAATAAGGAAGATTCTGTACATTTTTATTTACAATATTTGGCAAGCGATTTTTCATAACGTGTATATCGCAGGTTGATTTCAGATATAACGTTTGAGAGAGTTACCAATGTAGAATATTTGACCAAAATTAAATTTCAATTGGACTTGGCACAACTTTATAATTTGAAATATTCTGAGTGACAAATATTGGAAAAAAAAACCTGTCATGCTAGAAATCTCGAAAACCGTCGATATTTTCGAAGTGAAGATATACATAAAGTATCTTTTATTTTCTATGTAGAAATCAAAAAAACGATAAAAAAATATAGGTTGCCATTTGAAAAGACATAGTTGATATCCGCCCAGTATAAATTGAACACCCTGTGTGACCGACAATATTTTTATTTTGTCGAGCACGAGCAATAAGGTGATATTATAGAAATATAGATTTTTATCTGTTTCCCAAATAGAGATATGGTACACCGCGCCACTGTTGCAGGACCCTGTATATATATGAATATATATATATATATATATATGTACCTATAAATATATATATATATATATATATATATATATATATATATATATATATATATATATATATATATATATATATATATATATATATATATATATATATATATATATATATATATATATATATATATATATATATATATATATATATGAACCGTTTCTCTATTTGCTGTGGTTTCACTTATTTTTTGTTAATTTCATGTAACAGTTCTCCATAAATTTTCAACAAAATTATCAATGATTTTTTTTGTGTGGCTCTTATAAAGTTCAGCATTTAAAATTATTCGTTTTACTCTAAATCCTTATATGAGCACTTAAATAATCTATACCGTATTTGAATAACCACTATTTGAGAAACTAACTGGTTATTAAATATTGAATGTTCAAAACAAGCATTTATAGAAATTGCATTACTTTGGTAACTTCTTCGAATACTTAATTGTCTTTTCGTATAAAACTTCAGTATAATACTTGAAATATTTATATACCCATATTCTGATAGCTATATTTCAAAACAAATTTTCTAGAAAGAAAAGTTGGAAAATATCAATTTATGAAACAAAAATCACAAAGCTTGCAATAGAAATTAACTTTGATTATTCTTTTCACAAATAATATAATTTATGTTTCCTCTATTGTCTTTCAGGATTCAATCCGCTCATGGATACAAGCAACAGTGGATTTGCACTACATTACTTATAGTTACTATTATATTGACACGAAACATTTCAGCGAAAGACTGTTTACAATGTGAAGATTGTTCTTCACTGAAATCACAAGGAGAATGCTACTGTAAAAGAACAACATTCGTCAAAAACAAAACAAGATGGAATAGTTTGTCCGGCAGATACGAGATCAGGGAAGGTCTCAGACATTCACTTTTAATTTGTGAAAATATGAGACATGACTCAATTTTTACATCTAATATATGTATTGAAAACGACTGCAAATACGTAACTTTTCTAAACAGCGACATTGAAGTTTTAACGGTTAATTCCTTCGAAGAAGTGCCTTATATCCGAGAAATTTATTTGAACAGTAGTGGAATTTTGCAGATACGTCTTCGAGCATTCTTTGGATTATATAATCTACTCAGTTTGCATCTTGAACATAACAAAATAGAACAGATAACAAAAGGCTGCCTGAATTCGCTTATTTCCCTTAGAGTTCTCGATTTACATCAAAATGCGATAAACTTAATCGAAAATGAATCTTTAATTGGGCTCCGTAAGTTACAAGTACTAGACTTGAGTCAAAATGCATTGGTTAACATTCCTGTGGATTTGTTCGCACCACTTGAAGATCTCAAAACTTTAAATTTATCGCTTAATCATTTAGCGATTATTGATTTCAAATTTATACAATTAAAAACATTGGAAACTTTGGATTTGAGTTACAACA
This sequence comes from Cynegetis impunctata, assembly GCA_030704885.1. Taxonomy (NCBI): domain Eukaryota; kingdom Metazoa; phylum Arthropoda; class Insecta; order Coleoptera; family Coccinellidae; genus Cynegetis; species Cynegetis impunctata. The sequence goes on along the minus strand of JARQZK010004536.1, from coordinate 66,828 downwards.
GAATAGAAATTTTAGAAGAGTGTTTCAATGGATCAAATTTGATTTCTATATATCTACAAGATAACCAAATATCTTTTTTGAATGACTCTTGTTTTCCCACGTCTCTGGTAACACTTTATATTCAAAATAATAACTTAACGGAATTGAATAAAGGAGTACTTGAAGACTTGACACAATTGAAGAATTTAGATTTTTCTCATAATCAGATCAGCAAAATCTCTTTAGAATTATTCAAGGATTGCGACCATTTACAGAAATTGGATATGTCACATAATGAAATCGATAATCTTGAAACTGGAGTATTCAGTGATGTCTCTGAATTAACTTTCCTCAACATAAGTTATATTAAAATAAAAACGCTTGACCCTCAAGCATTGTCTCCTCTGGCGGAACTCAAAACACTTGTTTTCGATAATGATTTGGATAATTTAGACCCAAGCATTTTCCATCATCTCGAAAGTTTAGAAGAAATCCATATTAGCGGTAACAATTTTTCCTGTGCCGTAATAGAGTCGATAATTTCACAATCTAAAATCAGAAATTTTTCTGTCATTTATGATAAAGAAAATGTTAATATAGCTTGTAAGAAGAAAAACGATACAGAAGCTGTTAGTTCCATACATAACTCAGGTGATTGCAATAAAGAGACTTTATTCAATGAAGACTGGAAAATGAGGGAGAAAGAAATACTCGAAAATATTTCTAATAAAGTACAAAAGGACGTTAAAGCACTTATGGGCGCTGAGGAGGTTTTTTTCAACAAAAGTCTCAATGAATTTTTGAATAAACAAGAGATGATGCTTCAGAAATACCAAGTTAGCGAACGGATAAATTTGGAAAAAATAATTAAAGACTTGTATTCTAATCATTCTTCAACTAGAAACGTTGAGTCTGATTCAATTAACTCAAAACCAATACATACAAATAATGAGATACATTTCAATTTTCAAAATACGAAAATTGAAGATAGTTTGATTAAAATTGCTAAAAATCTTGAGAGACTTATCGAAAAAAGTGTACCAAATATGGAAAATTCTGCAATAAATTCCTTCAGAGATAGATTCAACTCAACGAATCCATCAACAAGTATGTCGAATGGAAATCTTAAATCCGAAAATAAAAACACAACAACGAATAATCAATTCAAAAATTTATATAGTTGAAAAATTTTCCATTATATGCTGGAAATGCTTTCGAGTAGATGAAAAAATTTGTATATAATTCAGGAAATACCAATAATACGAAATCATTGCATCTATGTTTTTGTTTGAGGTATATCAATATTGTCTTTTAGTCCTTTCTTAATAGATATAATCGTAATGAAATAGTTTCATAAAGGATATTCATGAAATTTTTATATTGTGGATATTCATCTTACTAGGTATAAATGCAATTAAACTAATAACTTATTTTATCTAATTTCCACCGAAAACTTATTTAAAAATGTAACCAATAGTCTCAGAAATTGTTATTTTTCACAAAAGTAATTGATATCAAAATCGCTGGTAATATTGTTGAATTAATTTTTATTAGAAATAAGATTGAATTAGTCATGGTTCGCAAAGGCTTGCATATAAAGCCTGATGGTGTTGTAGAAGTCTACTTCAAATCTAATGAAATACCTATTACTAATACTTATATATGAAAATTATTTGAGATTTCGATTTAAATTAATCGTTACCCTCCTATACAACAAATAACGAATCTTTACTTTAGTACCATTACATATTCGTAAAAATATTTGAACTGGCTTTCACATATTGAAAGAATTTGTACTTGTAAATATTGATTCAAAACAACGAACCCATATTTAATTTAAAAAATTACACAGAAATATCTATATGTGAAAAAAAAAGGTATCAAGGGACGTCAATATCAGGAACTATAATTGATAATACCGATTAAAATTTGAATTTATAGCAATTTTATGCAGATTCAGTTTTTAGCTAAACTAGTAGTTGAACCTCGACGACAAGTTGACTAGTCATGATTGTCTCTTGCGGCAGGCGGAGACTAATTAACTAGTGTTTAACTTGTTGTATTCTTATGAAGCTTTTTATTTGATTGACCATGTATATTTGTCACAAGATCGAAGGGTAAAGCAGCTGATTCACTGACGTTGGATGCAGTAGCTTTTATACCCTTCTATATTCAATAAAATTATTCGAATAAAAAAAATAGTTTTAATTCCTAATGCTCCAATGTTTCTTCTAGCAATTTTTTATCATAATCCTCTAACATGGATGGAAAGAAGTCAATTATTTAAGAAATACCTACTTGGATCAACTGTTGCGTCATATAAGAATCTTGCTCTTGCCGAAAAAAAGTTGTAGTTATCATACGTTTCCTGCCAGACACATTTACCAAAATTTGAATATATGTTCCGTAATTAGTTATTTTCAGCTTTCCACGTTTGTATATCTAAACCTATCTCATATTTCAACTTCTATAACAAACAGCAGAAGCAGTGTTGTTACACAAAATCACCAAAACACGCTTTCTTAATATCCAATCAGAAGGATGAAACTTTAATGCTCTGCTTCATTCTGGAGGAATCCAAATCCTTAAAAACCAACAAAAATTTAAATTTATATAAAAATAGCGGTGTTCAGGAAACAAGTGTATACCGCCAAAATGCACTTATATATCATCAACATGCACTCTCCAAAAAGACCTTCTTCTTCTAGTGGTTTATCTTCAGTGGACGTTGGCGATTACTATGGCCCATCTGATTTTATTTGTTACAGCCCGAAATAGATCCATAGATTTTATTCTTATATATATTCTTATAACTATTAAAATTATACGGAATTATGAAGAAAAGTTTCCAACTGGCGTCAATATCAGGAACTTAAGTGATAATTTCGATTACAATTTGAATTTATAACAATTTTATGCAGATTTAGTTTTTAGCTAAACCAGTCGTTCAAACTCGACAAGATAACTAGTCAAGACGGTCTCTTGCAGCAGGCGGAGACTAATTAACTATTGTTCAACTTGATGCATCCTTATGAAGCTTTTATCTTTATTTAACCATAATATCAAGTTTTTTAATATTTGATTTCTCAGAAGATCGAAGTGTAAAGCAGCTGATTCGCTGACGTTGGGTGCAGTGGCTTTTATACCCATCTATATTCAAGGAAATTATTCAAATATAAAGAAAATAGTTTTAATCCCTAATGCCCCAATGTTTCTACTAGTAAATTTTAATCATAATCCTCTACAATGAATTGTAAGAAGTCAACTTATTTTACGAAGCTTGCTCTTGCTGAAAATAAGTTAGCATACGTTTTCCACCAGACACATTTACCAATATTTAAATATAACTTCCATAATTAGTCATTTTCAGCTTTCCACATGTTTCACCACAGATCAGATAGCATTCCTCTACTTCTCCCCCAAAGATTTGTGAGAAGATCTTGAACGATAGAATAAAACAAATAAGTTGCATAAGGTACGCAACATCTTCTTAAAACATTTTAATATATAAAAAAACGCGCGGGATGCACAGCTCTGTCAATAATATCGAACTTTTCCCTCATTTTTATTCTTTCTACATACGAATTTTTAAACTAAGTTAACTCCGAGGGGCTGTGGAGTTGAGCATAATCTTAAAATCAAGAAATCGTCACATAAAAGTGACGGGGGTTGAGAAATAATCGATTCCTCCAGAAATCAATTTGGAGGAGCTGTGAAAGCACAAAAAACATGAAATCTCTACATTAAAATGGCGGCTATTGTGCAAAAGAGTTGAAATCAATAAATAGGCCAAGCTACAGAGATTTAGAGTGAGCATTTCGTGTGAAATGTGTTAGAAGAAAACCAGCTCCGCCATTGTTTGTAAAATAAATCCATATGATATAGTGATATGTTTTTCACTCGACTTTATTATTTATAACTTTGTTATTAACAATTTTATGCAAAAAATCGCGGTTTTTTCAGTTTCTTGCTTATAAAATTGAAACTTTCAGAGTACTTTGCAATTTTCCAGCAAACCTGAATGCCACAGGTATAGTCCGATTTCAATTTACAAACAAGATTTTGAAAGTAGAATTCTCATAGTTCGAAAAATTCATCTTGGTTTCACATGGAAACGCTGAGAAATATGTTAAAAATGAAGCTGAACATGACGATAAACGGCCGAACTCGTGAGAATAGTTGAAGAGTGGGGGTAGAGCAGCAGGCAAGGAGATGCATGACATCCGAAAGCGTCGGCATTTTGAACATAACGGTAATTTCTCGGCCGTTTTTCGTCATGCTCAGCTTTATTTCTAACATATTTCTCAGCGTTTTCATGTAAAACCAAGATGAACGTTTTGAACTATGAGAATTCTACTTTCAAAATTTTTTTTGTGAATTGAAATCGGACCATACCTGTCGCATTCAGGTCTGCTGGAAAATTGAATATTAAAATATTCAAAGAGCCACAGATCCAAAAATATGCATCGGACATTTCTTGCTCTCACAAATAAAGTTCATATCAATAGCTAATACTAACCGCAGGACCTACGCTAAAACTCAGAAAAATAACCGAGTTATGAATTTTTGAAAAAACTGCATTTTTGCCGGTTTTTTTCGATTGTCTCTCAAATTAAGAGTCTGATTGAGTCGTCCAACCTCTCATTTTCTTCGTCTTTTCATTTTCTATAATTAATCTATCACGATTACTTTGATAGTTTCAATTTTATAAGCAAGAAACTAAAAACAACGCGATTTTTTGCATAAAATTGGTAATAACAAAGTTATAAATAATAAAGTCGAGTGAAAAACATATCACTATATCATACAGAACTATTTTACAAACAATGGCGCAGCTGGTTTTCTTCTAACACTTTTTACATGAAAAAATCTCTGTAGCTTGGCCTATACAGGATACTTTCCTTGTATAAGCTTAATCTATGTATACATTTTTAACCCTTTTAATAATTTTGAAAGGGCGTTCGGGTAGCAAAAACACTTTCAGAACCGTTTTTACCTCATTTTCACAAATTTGGATACATTAATTGGTAGTATTTGGGTAAGTACCTATTTCTCATACTTTTTTCATTATAAATTCAACAAATTTTTTTGAATATATAAAAGTTAATTGCTTTGAGTTTCAATCAATCGGGTGAAGCTTATGTATCAGAGGGAATGTGTTAACTTCAACAGATATATTAAATTACTATTCTTCCAAATGCAATGAACAGAAATAATTCAGAAAAAAATAAAAATATAGGAACATCAAGTTTTCGATTATAAAAATGTTAGTAGCCTCATAAATCTTTGTATTATTCATTTCTTAAATAATTTTTGGTCGAAGGAAATAAAATTGACTAATACGTTTTTTCAATGTCAGTTCGATAAGAGAAAAAAGCGAGTCCATATCGGAGAACATCCTCCCAAAACTTTCAAGAACTCAGTGATAAATATGCATATCGCTTGGTAACAGTCTTAAATTAATTTGAATGATGGCATCAGGGTGAGTTAATTTTTATTTCAATAGTTTTTTACTGCAATGATACGATAAATTTAAGAATATTCAATTTACTAACTATTCCTATTTATTCTGATAATTTGCTTGTAAACTTTTTTTTTATGAATGTCCATATCAGATAAAAAATATGCTTCTTATGATTGAGTGAATCTTCAAATCTAAAATATTTTCCGTATTGACGTTGATGAATTGGTTTAGGAAATTCATAATGTCACCTTGTTAGCTCTTTTGATAATTTCCAAAAATTGAGTTAGTTTTATCCTAATAAGGAAAATTCAGCAGATTTTTCCTAAAACGCTAATTTAATTTACAGTAATAATTATGCTTATAGACAATTACAGAGCAGTGAATATATCGCTCTGAAAAGACTATCACTAAAAGAATAAAACATAAAATATTATTGTCGCACCTTGATTGATAAGTGAAATAGCTCATTTATTGAATGAGGCTTAGGGTTCATTAAATAAAAATAATATCTCAAATTCAATGCTTTGAAAATATTTAAGTATTATAAAATAGTAAATATGAAAATATTTAAGTATTTCTAAATAACTAATACAGTACTATAGTACAGGACTAAACTAGTACTAATATTTCAAAACTGAAACTTTAACATTGTGTATGCATTTAATTCTCTATTTTATAAAGATTTTTAATGTTGCTCTGAATTATTGAAGGATTTAAATGAAAAATACCAACATAATTTTGTGATTTTACAAAGCATATATAACTAATAATTTTCTTAAATTATTGGGGGGGTGGAGCCACCCAAAAGAATTTTATAGGGGGCGTGGGTCCCCCCAGGCCTCAGGAGTCAGCGCCACTATATATATATATATATATATATATATATATATATATATATATATATCTATATATATTTATATATATATATCTATACACACGAATTTTATTTCTTTCGAAGTTACAGGTTTTGTTTGATTAATACTTCAACTCAAATTTTATTTTAGTTATAATTTTTAGACGTTTTAGAGGCAAACCCCCTTCATCCGTAAAATAAATGGAGTTTAAAAACTGCAAAACAATAACAAGACATTTACAATTGAATATTATTTGATCTCATTGAAAGCATTGGTAGTAATGTCTACCTCATTCTCGTAATTTTCATTTTGTCAATCAGTGTGAGTTGTTTGTCTTTACTAAAAAACTTTTAACTAGAAATAAACTTCTTATATGTATAATTGAAACAGGTAACCAAATAATATAGTGAATATATATATATATATATATATATATATATATATATATATTCACTATATTATTTGGTTACCTTTTTCAATTACACATATAAGAAGTTTATATCTATTACAAAGTTTTTTCAAAACTATATATATATATATATATATATATATATATATATATATATATATATATGTAAATATACGGGGTAGTTCAGCCTGCAGCTATATTAGACACTGTCCAAGCTGTCGTCAATGTTTATTGACTTCTTAAGGGCCACAATTACAAAATCAACATTGAAACAATCAAAATGATGAACATCCATCAAACTTACATTATCTGTGAGATTAAAAACAATTAAACATGAACATGTACATTAGTTTGTTAAAACAAATTTTTCCAGCTAAGCTTGGAAGTATCTGATTTTTTATTGAGAGCTTCAGGGTGATTTCTTATATGATACATTTCCAAAAAAAGCCGCTTCTTGTAAATGTGATCTTGATCGAATATTTTGGAATATTCATAGTTGAAATTATGCCCCGTGTCTTTTACGTGGGTCGTTAAAGCGGGGGAGACCTGTTGATTTGTTGAGTCACTTTTATGTCCTGTGATTCTAGAGTGTAAGTTCTGTGAGGTTTCACCGATATATACTGCTTCACAGTTGGTGCATGTTATTTTATACACAACAGTAGACTTGAGCCTACTAAGAACTGGCTTTTTAAGTCTAGAAAAGAACGGGAATATTGGTAGGTGGTTTCTTCTTGCAACCTTCGTTTTACCTCGAAATAACTTTGACAGTTCTGAGGTGTAAGAACGGAGCAGAGTGATTTTGGTATCTGTTCTATTCTCTACGTTATGTTTCTTATCCACATTACAAGGATCTGGACTGTAGAACAATAACTTATTTATGAGTCCTGGGGGAACCATTTTGTTGTAGAATTTGTTTGAACTTTTGTATATTTTTATTGTATTTTGTGTGATGGCATATATTCTTTATTCTCCGCTTGAACTCCTTCATGAAATTGATCTTCATGCTAAATGGATATTAAGAAAGGTAGTGGATGTATCTTGGTGAATTTGTTGCTTTTTGGTATCAATTCAATTCAACTGTATTATTCTTATATATGACAAATGTATTCAATAATGGTACACTGTTACTTTCTCCATATTCTACTGAAAATTGTATAAGTAAATCGAAGGAGTTGAAAAATTTGTTTCATTTTTTTGAGGTATAAACCATTATCAAACCATACATAATATTTTTTCCACGAAAAAATAATTTGGGCCGGAAAGGGTTAAATCTCGAATGGAGGTTCTGGAATAAATTTCTCCAACAAGTCCATCCAAGACCATCTGAGCCAAAATAAGTGAGATTGTACTACCCAATGAGGCTCCCATAATCCGTTGGTGAAATTTTCCATTAAATATAAAATAGTGGCTATCGAATATAAATCTCAACCGTTCCACGAAACATCCTGGTTGATTGTGGTATGTTGCTCAATTGAGGACCAATGTGGTCTAACTGTTTCTCAAGCCTTTTCTAAACATTAGAGAAGAGTGAAATTGCATCCAGACTTGCTACTTCGTGGTCACTTGGTATTTGCGATGCGCAAATTCAGAGGAGTCTTTAATGTAGAAATTATTATTACTGTTGTAGGCTTTCGTTAGTATTTCAGCCATAAACTTAGAATGTTCACTGTTAGGAGCATTGACTGACGAAACTATAGGCCGAATAGTCAGAGTAATTTTATGGGTTTTGGATAATCCCAATGTACATCGCGTGTCATATGTCTATGTATTTGTCCGCTTTACATTTCAGATATTGTTATTATAAGGGTCGCACTTTTTAGTTAGTTGCCTCTGGCAAAATTCGTTTTAACAAACTTATGTATATGTTCATGTTTAGTTATTTTTAATCTCACAGATAATGTTTGATGGATGATCATCATTTTGATTGATTTAATGTTTTGTTATTGTGGCCCTGAAGAAGTAATTGAACATTGACGAAAGCTTGGACATTGTCTAGAGAGTATTCTTTCATATAACTGAAGACTGAACTACCCCGGTAATAATTATTAGGATACATTATAGCATTTGTAAAATAAAATAAATTGACTATATAAATATATATATATAGGTATATATATATAATATATATATATATATATATATATATATATATATATAAATATATATATAAAAAAAAATATATATATGTATATATAAATATATATATATATATATATATATATATATATATATATATATATATATAGGTATATATCTAATATATAAAATTCTCGTGTCACGGTGTTAGAAGTTAAACTCCTACGAAATGGCTCGACCGATCCTCATGAAATTTTGTTAGTATATCGGGTAGGTCTGAGAATCGGCCAACATCTATTTTTCATTCTCCTATATGTTGAGGGTGTTCCATCCCTTAATTATTCATTTTTATTTTAGACAAAATTTTCTGTTCTATTCTGTTATGACATAGCATTCAAAAATATATACAACCCTGAATTCTCACCTCCCTAAATTCAACCCCTATTTTTTATTTGTTAAACTCCTCCGAATTGGCTCGACCGATTCTCATGAAATTTTGTGTGCATATCGGTTAAGTCTGAGAATCGAACAAAATCTATTGTTCATCCCCCTAAATGTTGAGGGTTCACCCCTCGATTTTTCTTTTATTTTTCAGACAAAATATTCTGTTCTATTATTTTATAATTATGATACAGTATTCAAAAATACATACAACCCTAAATTTTCATCCCTTTACGATCAACCCCTATTTTTATTTGTTAAACTCTTTCGAAATGGCTAGACTGATTCTCATGAAATTTTGTGTGCATATCTGTTAGGTCTGAGAATCGGACAACATTTATTTTTCATTCCACTGAATGTTTATCTTTTTTTTATTTGAAAAAAAACATTTGTTCTATTTTTTATGATACAGTATTCAAAAATACATACAACCCTAAATTTTCACTCCTCTACGATCAACTACAATTTTTTATTTGTTAATTATAAACTTCAATTTTTTTGGCAAGATTTTCATTTTTATTTTTTAATGAGTTAAAATAAAAAAAATTCATATTACTCTCAATTTTTTTACCCTTCTACGATCAACCCGTATTTTTCCATCGCGATTTTCATTTTTAAAAATTTTATCCACAGTTCCTTAATAGGGTGCAAGATGGCAATCGAGAATAACAATAGTCGGTCTGAGAATAGGTCGTAATATATTTTTCATACCCCTAAGTGATTCTATCCCAAACATTTTTATAAATCTTTTGAACAAAATTTTTTATTTTTATTTTTTTATGATGTTGCATTAAAAAATACATACAACTTTAAAATTTCACTCTTCTATCAACAACCCATACTTTTATAGCCATTTCTATAATTTAAATTGCTGGGTCAGATAGATTGATAGATAGATATAATGATAGATAGATAGAAAGATAGATAACTATCTAGATAGATAGAGATACATCAGCAGATAGAAAGATGAATAGATAAAAATAATTTATATGGCAGAACAACGTTAGCCGGGTCAGATAAATAGATAGATAGATAGATAAAATATCTTGAAAGCTATGTAGATAGATAGTTAGATAGGTAGATATATATCGGCAGATGGATGAATAGAAATAAAGATAGATAGATAAAAATTATTTATATGGCAGAACAACGTTCGCCGGTTCAGCTAGTATATATATATATATATATATATATATATATATATATATATATATATATATATATAATTTAAGAAAGAGGAAGTCTTTGCTGACCAATTAGGATAAAGCTAGGAGAAAACTCGTTGGGTAAGCAGCATGCAGGAAGTATACTCTTATAAATGCTACAATATTATTACAAAACGAAATAGGACAGATAGTGGAAAACAAACAATTAACTTACAGTGTCCACGAGATTGTATGCAAAAATTTGTTTTAAGATCTTTGCATACAATCTCATGGATACTGTAAGTTAATTGTTTGTTTTCCACTATCTCTCCTATTTCATTTTGTAATAATATTGTAGCACTCCCTGATGATGACAATGAACATTGTCGAAATATTGGAGAAAGTGTTATAAGAGTATACTTCCTGCATGCTGCGTACCAAACGAGTTTTCTCCTAGCTATATATATATATATATATATATATATATATATATATATATATATATATTTGAACCGTTTCTGGATCTGCTGAGGTTTCACTTATTTTTTGGTAATTTCATGTAACAGTTCTCTCTAAATTTTCAACAAAATTATCAAAAATTTTTTTTGTGTGACTCTTATAGAGTTCAGCATTTCAAATTATTCGTTTTACTCTAAATCCTTATCTATACCGTATTTGAATAACCACTATTTGAGAAACTAACTGGTTATTAAATATTGAATGTTCAAAACAAGCATTTATAGAAATTGCATTACTCTGGTAACTTCTTCGAATAATTAATTTGAAAAATTCATTTTTGTTATGTTGTTGATAATTTTAATACCTAGATATTCTTTGCATTTGAAGTATCTACCTTGTCTTTTCGCATAAAACTTCAGTATAATACTTAAAATATTTATATACCAATATTCTGATAGCTATATTTCAAATCAAATTTTCTAGAATGAAATGTTGGAAAATATCAATTTTATGAAACAAAAATCACAAAACTTGCAATAGAAATAAAATATTATTTGTGAAAAGAATAATAATAATACAATAAAGTTTAATGTTTCCTCTATTGTCTTTCAGGATTCAATCCTCTCGTGGGTACAAGCAACAGTGGATTTGCACTACATTACTTATAGTTACTATTATATTGACACGAAACATTTCAGCGAAAGACTGTTTACAATGTGAAGATTGTTCTTCACTGAAATCACAAGGAGAATGCTACTGTAAAAGAACAACATTCGTCAAAAACGAAACAAGATGGAATTATTGGTCCGACCGATATGAGATAGAAGAAGATTCCAGACATTCACTTTAAATTTGTGAAAATATGAGACATGACTCAATTTTTACATCTGATATCTGTTTGGAAAATGACTGCAAATACGTAACTTTTCTAAACAGCGACATTGAAGATTTAAACGTTAATTCCTTCGAAGAAGTGCCTTATGTCCGAGAAATTTATTTGAACAGTAGTGGAATTTTGAAGATACATCTTGGAGCATTCTCAGGATTATTTAATCTACTCAGATTGCATCTTGAAGATAACAAAATAGAGCAGATAAGGAAAGGCTGCCTCAATTCGCTTTATTCCCTTGAAGTTCTCGATTTACATCAAAATGCGATAAACTTAATCGAAAATAAATCTTTCATTGGGCTCCGTAAGTTACAAATACTAGACTTGAGTCAAAATGCATTGGCTAACATTCCTGTGGAGTTGTTCGATCCACTTAAAAATCTCCAATATTTGAATTTATCTCATAATTATTTAACGACTATTGATTTTAAATTAACATACTTAAAATTGCAAATTTTAGATTTGAGTTACAACAGAATAGAAATTTTAGAAGAGTGTTTTGATAGTTTATATTTTTTGATTTCTATATATCTACAAGATAACCAAATATCTTTTTTGAATGATTCTTGTTTTTCCGTGTATCTGGAGACACTTTATATTCAAAATAATAACTTGACAGAATTGAATGGTGGAGTACTGGAAAATTTGGAATACTTGAAGAATTTAGATTTCTCTCATAATCAGATCAGCAAAATTTCTTTAGAATTATTCAAGGATTGTGAACGTTTACAGAAATTGGATATGTCACATAATGAAATCGATCATCTTGAAACTGGGGTATTCATTGGTGTCCCCGAATTAACTTTCCTCAACATAAGTTATATTAAAATAAAAACACTTGACCCTCATGTGTTGTTTCCTCTAACGGAACTCAAAATATTTGATTTCGATTACAACGATTTGGATAATTTAGACCCAAGTATTTTCCATCATTTCACTCGTTTAGAAGAAATCCATATTAGCGGTAACAATTTTTCATGTGCCGTAATAGAGTCGATAATTTCACAATCTAAAATCAAAAATATTTCTGTCATTTATGATAAAGAAAATGTTAATGTACCTTGTAAGAAGAAAAATGATACAGAAGCTGTTAGTTCCATACATAATTCAGGTGATCGCAATAATGAAATTTTTTTCAATGAAAACTTGAAAATTAGGGAGAACGAAATACTCGAAAATATTTCTAATAAAGTACAAAAGGACGTTAAAGCACTTATGAGCGCTGAGGAGGTTTTCTTCAACAAAAGTCTCAATGAATTTTTGAATAAACAAGAGATGATGCTTCAGAAATACCAGGTTAGCGAACGGATAAATTTGGAAAAAATAATTAAAGACTTGTATACTAATCATTCTGCAACTAGAAACGTGGAGTCTGATTCAATTAACTCAAAACCAATACATACAAATAATGAGATACATTTCAATTTTCAAAATACGAAAATTGAAGATAGTTTGATGAAAATTTCTAAAAATCTTGAGAGACTTATCGAAAAAAGTGTACTAAATATGGAAAATTCTGCAATAAATTCCTTCAGAGATAGATTCAACTCAACGAATCCATCAACAAGTATGTCGAATGGAAATCTTAAATCCGAAAATAAAAACACAACCTTGAATGAGTGGTTCCAGCACAGTAAGCCAACTTACCTAAAATGATTTTGATAATAATTTGTTCCATTTGTACTTGTCTTTATTTAGTTGAAAAATGTTCTATTATATGCTGGAAATGCTTTCGAGTAGATGAAAAAATTTGTATATAATTCAGGAAATACCAATGTTACGAAATCATTGCATCTATATTTTTGTTTGAGCCAGTGGCATAGATAGGGGGGTATCAAGGGGATCAATCCCCCCCCCCATGAGCCAACAAAAATTATAGAATTGAATAAAAGTCTTCGTATCTACGTATTTAGGTTTACATGAAATTTACTAAGCGCTACACACCTCTTTTGATATTATGTATGTGCAATTATATGAAAATCAAATCGGTCACTATGAGCAAAAAACTTGTTTAAAAAAGTTCAAATGGTTCTAATGGAAAATTTTTTATTTCGAAAGGAAGAAGTCAACCAAAATCTCTTCGTACTTCTTCTCTTTCTAAATTGTATGCTGTACTTTCTTACTATTAAACAAAACTGCTCGAGCTTTTGTTCAATAGTATAGTATTATATCTAAAGCACGAGCAGTTTCGTTCAATAGTATAGGTAGTACAAAATTTAGAAAGAGAAGAAGTGCGAGGAGGTTTTGGTTGACTTCTTCCTTCGTAATTAAAATTTTCCATTTCACATACGTTTTTTGGTCCTAGTGACCGATTAAATTCTTGTTTACATTCGAGGAGCGTGACTTCTACTGATAGAAGATTTTCAATCAATATTTAATATCTGGAATATTTTTTGAAGTAGTGTAGGTATCAAAATATGACTAAATCTTGGCTTTGATTGTCAATTTAATTACCCCACAATATTTTGAATTTAATAAAAATTTTCGAGTTAGTAAAAGTTTTCTTGTGATGGCGTTCAATCCATTTCCGGACTTATACATCATGGATCTTGGAGAAGGATTTTCTAATCAGGAGAATATAGTCTATTCAACAAGTGCTTTTTTTGTTCATCTTTTTTCATGAGTCTCGGAAGAATATGAACAAGGTGTTAATCGATTCGGAAGAGCATGTAGATATTTTTTGAAAAAAGTTAAGTTCCGTTTAAGAAAATTGTAAAAGTTATAATCAATTTAGGTACTGAAAGAAAAAATTATCTCAAAAACTAATTGATATTTTTGATATCTAAATAAAGATACAAAAAGAGGGGGATATTTTCTAAAAGAAAGTCTCCTGGAACTGTAGGATTAATATTTATAATTTTCTCAGAGGGGTAAATATACGGCCGAAAACATGTAATTTAGCGAAAATAACGGGAAGTAAGTATTTAACTAAGTATATTAAATATTAAATTACGGAATGAAAAATTTTACGTTCTTACTGGATAGGTAAATGAACAATAATCCAGCCACAAAACGTTTTTATCGCGATTTTCAATCAGTTATGCGATAGTTTATTAGATCCGATTTTTTGTTCCTTTCTTGGAGATAGTTTCGAAAGACTGCAGAATAGATCCCCGAATTTAAAAATTTAATTTTGTAGTTTTTTACTAACAATTTACTTAGTTGCAAAATTGAACACCTTAATTAATCATAACTTTTTTTTCTTGATTTTCTTATAAACAACGCATTCGTTTATAAGAATTTTTGAAACAATAGGAGATGAACATCGAAAAATAACCATTTCCTTGTAGCTTCCGATAATAAAGAACGGATCATTAAAACTATAAAAATAATTTCATTTCGATTTTACAAACTACGTAAATTTTTATTTTTCTCAAAAAAAATCTACATGCCACTCCAAATCGAGTGACACCTTGCTCATATTTTTTCGAGTCTGCTGAAAAAAGTTGACTATACTATATATATTAGAGAGATTTTCGGTGTTTTTAAAGCACGATTTATACGAAATTGACAAAGCAGCTGATAAATTTATCAAAACTGACGAGTTTTATCAAAAATTTCCTACTGCCACACCTGTTCTTCTCGTTAGTTGAAAGAGTGGAAGAAATATTTAATTCATAGAGGCGATGTTAAGCCTAAAAATTCAATAAAAGAGCTGGATGATTGCCTAGAATTTTTTTTTCGAATATCATGTTGCTCAGAATATTAGCTACTTGCCGGTATCGTTCGAAGCGAATAAAAACGATTCAAAGGAGCACGATAAAATAAATGGATTTGTAATGACCCTTCTGAATATATAAAATCCATCGCGAATTAAAAACTCATGTTTGTCCAATTTTTTGTTTTTGATAGGTTTTGGCTGCTCTGGCAATTCATCGTGACAATGGAATCAGAGCTGACGAAGTAATAAATGAATTGTTAAAAAACGCTGAAAACTAGATTTGCTGCTCTGATTTTCACAAGAATATTTTCCATGATGTATAATTATATCCAATTAAATATAAGTAATTCAATTTTTCACTGATTTTTTTGATGAAATTTTGCAATAAGTCATATCCCCCCCCATCGCAAAAAAGCTATTTACGCCACTGGTTTGAGGTATATCAATATTGTCTTTTAGTCCTTTCTTAATAGATATAATCGCAACGAAATAGTTTCATAAAGGATATTCATGAAATTTTCATATTGTGGATATTCATCTTACTAGGTATAAATTCAATTAAACTAATAACTTATTTTATCTAATTTCCACCGAAAAATTATTTAAAAATGTAACCAATAGTCCCAGAAATTGTTATTTTTCACAAAACCAATTGATATCAAAATCGCAGGTAATATTGTTGAATTAATTTTTATTAGAAATAAGATTGAATTAGTCATGGTTCGCAAAGGCTTGCATATGAAGCCTGATGGTGTTGTAGAAGTCTACTTCAAATCTAATGAAATACCTATTTCTAATACTTACATATGAATATTATTTGAGATTTTGATTTAAATTAATCGTTGCCCTCCTATACAACAAATAACGAATCTTTATTTTAGTACCATTACATATTTGTAAAAATATTTGAACTGGCTTGCACATATTGAAAGAATTTGTACTTGTAAATATTGATTCAAAACAACGAACCCATATTTTATTTAAAAAATTACACAGAAATATCTATATATGAAAAAATAAGTTATCAACGGACGTCAATATCAGGAACTATAATTGATAATACCGATTAAAATTTGAATTTATAACAATTTTATGCAGATTCAGTTTTTAGCTAAACTAGTCGTTGAACCTCGACGACTAGTCATGATTGTCTCTTGCGGCAGGCGGAGACTAATTAACTAGTGTTTAACTTAATGTATTCTTATGAAGCTTTTTATTTGATTGACCATGTATATTTGTCACAAGATCGAAGGGTAAAGCAGCTGATTCACTGACGTTGGGAGCAGTAGCTTCTATACCCTTCTATATTCAATAAAATTATTCGAATAAAAAAAATAGTTTTAATTCCTAATGCTCCAATGTTTCTTCTAGCAATTTTTTATCATAATCCTCTAAAATGGATTGAAAGAAGTCAATTATTTAGGAAATACCTACTTGGAGCAACTGTTGAGTCATATAAGAATCTTGCTGAACAAAACTAAATTTGAATTTACTACGTTTATTATCACAAAATATTTTGAAAAATTTTTCAAAATATTTTGTGATAATAAACGTAGTAAATTCAAATTTAGTTTTGTTCATCATGTTAAATTATCACGTAGTAACGACGGATTCCATCAACTATTTAAGAATCTTGCTTTTGCCGAGAAAAAGTTGAGGTTATCATACGTTTCCTGCCAGACACATTTACCAAAATTTGAATATATCTTCCGTAATTAGTTATTTTCAGCTTTCCACGTTTGTATATCTAAACCTATCTCATATTTCAACCTCTATAACAAACAGCAGATGCAGTGTAGTTACGCAAAATCTCCAAAACACGCTTTCTCAGTATCCAATCAGAAGGGTGAAACTTCAATGCTTTACTTCATTCTGGAGGAATCCAAATCCTTAAAAACCAACAAAAATTTGAATTTATATAAAAATAGCGGTGTTCAGGAAACAAGTGTATACCGCCACTTATATATCATCAACTTACACATTCTCATACCTTTACCTTCATGCACTCTCCAAAAAGACTTCTTCTTCTAGTGGTTTATCCTCAGTGGACGTTGGCGATTACTATGGCCCATCTGATTTTATTTGCTACAGCCCGAAATAGATCCATAGATTTTATTCTTATATATATTCTTATAACTATTAAAATTATACGGAATTATGAAAAAAAAGTTTCCAACTGGCCAGTGGCGGAGGCCCGTGCCTCTGTGCCCCCCCCAGACGAATAAAAAATACACTAGATATAATTTCATGAAATAAATTTTATTATTGAGGAAGAAATGTCTGACCGATATAGCTTTTTGAAAACAGAAGATTAATTTATTCATTTATTAATGTTACACAACTTATACAATTACCTATTCTTATTACCAACACAAATTCAGGCAATTAATTATAAGTAAACACAAGAAACAATCCATGAAGGAATTATATAATACTAAGATATAGGGTCAGGAACAATAAAGTAATGAAAACGTTTAAGTTCATGCACCTAAGTGACTGAACACTTGTGTTGTGCAATTCCAAAAACGCATTACTGTGATGTGGACACTTTTCAGATATGTTTGAGCAAAAAATCTCTGCAATTTGTCATCTTTACTTATTCTAAAATGTTTATAAAATCTGTGTAATTTCCAATTCATAATTCCACTGCCTCTGCCCCAACATCAACCTTGATCATTTCATTATCATATTTGTGTGTACCATGCGTTATACAAGCTTTTGATGGATCCTCTAATATGAGTGACATATTTAAGGGTGTGCAAGCTCACATTTTCCAAATCAACCTCTTGCAATCAACAGCCTCTGTGCCAACCACAGACTGAACTTGGCTATAAGCAAAGATTGCTCTGTTGCTAGCATCAGAAATGTCGTGGGAGTCATATCTTTTTTAGCAAAATTTTTCCATGACTCTACTGCAACATTTAAAGCTTTAGAAGAGATGCGGGAAAATCATGACCTCAAGCCAAGAAAACATGCTTTAAAAAGACTGTGTGAAACAAGATGGATAGAAAGACACGAAGCCATATTGACGTTCATGGAACACCTTCCTGCACTTCCCACTGATCTAGAAACTATTGCTAGTGCACCGGAAGTAAAAGGAAGTCATGCATTTGCTTTCCTACACTCTATTCTATCATCAGAGTTTTTAATCAGTGTAGTCATGTTGGCTGAGGTACTTGGAGTAACTTAACCTTTAGCTCGTGAACTCCAAGCAGAATACATGGATGTGCTGAAAGCTTCGCAGCTTGTAGAAACTAAAATACAGGTCATTCAGGAGTAACTTTACCTTTAGCTCGCGAACTCCAAGCAGAATACATGGATGTGCTGAAAGCTTCGCAGCTTGTAGAAACTACAATACAGGTCATTCAGGAAAAACAGCCCCAACATCTTCAAAGCACTGTATAACAAGATTGCTAAGTTGACGGAAGAAATGGGTTAAGTAATTCAAATGCCGTAATTCAAATGCCTAGGAAAACAGTTCGACAAGGAAACCGATCTAATGTACAGACAGAGTCAGCTGAGGACTACTATCGCATGACAGTGTACATCCCGTTCCTTGATTTCATTATAAATGAACTGACGTCAAGGTTCCCCAAGAAGGAGATGGAATGCGTAGGCAAGCTGCAACTCCTTGTTACCAGATCTAAACGATGCCTACATTAGTGACATTCTTCAAGGGGCGATTAAATATAAAGAAGATTTGCCATGCTTTTCAGCCTTGAAAGGGGAGCTGCAAATTTGTCAAATCCCGAAAATAAGATGCCTAAACACCCGGCGCAAGCTTACAAGTTTGCCGATTCTCTCCCAAACATTAGAGTATTACTTCAGTTGTTGCGCACTCTTCCTGTAACTAACTGTACAGCAGAGCGAACTTTTTCTGCATTGCGTCGTTTAAAAACATATCTACGCAGCACAATGACTGAAGAGAGACTGAAAAGCTTGGCTTTACTGCACTTACACCAGGATATTTCCAACGTAATGAAAGCTGAAGAAGTGTTAGACGTTTACATACAAAAGCACAAGAGGAAATTATCTCTGAAGGTCCAGTGAATAATATGAATGTCAAAAATATTATGTTCGGTATTTAATAAGTTTGATTAATAAAAAGTCATTATAATGTACCTTTTAATTCATTATGCCTGTACCTGAACAGCTTTTCACGTAATGGTAATGATGGCAAGGGCTATTCTTAGTAGACATTTTTTACTTAGTTATAATATAATTTTTAACACTAAGCAATTGTTTTCTTTTTTTTAATATTTGTTCCTGAAAACTTCCATCAAGTGAAAAACCTACTCACTGCTTCATGGAGTGGTATACCGGTATAACATGCCCTCAGACTCTAGAAGTTGTAAACTGTAAACTTAGCTAAACCAGTCGTTCAAACTCGACAAGATAACTAGTCAAGACGGTCTCTTGCAGCAGGCGGAGGCTAATTAACTATTTTTCAACTTAATGCATCCTTATGAAGCTTTTATCTTTATTTAACCATAATATCAAGTTTTTTAATATTTGATTTCTCAGAAAATTGAAGGCTAAAGCAGCTGATTCGCTGACGTTGGCTGCAGTGGCTTTTATACCCATCTATATTCAATAAAATTATTCAAATAAAAAGAAAATAGTTTCAATCCCTAGCGTTCCAATGTTTCCACTAGCAAATTTCAATAGTAATCCTTTACAATGAATTGTAAGAAGTCAACTTATTTTACGAAGCTTGCTCTTGCTGAAAATAAGTTAGCATACGTTTCCCACCAGATACATTTACCAATATTTGAATATAACTTCCATAATAAGTCATTTTCAGCTTTCCACATGTTTCACCACAGGTCAGATAGCATTCCTCTACTTCCTCCCCCAAAGATTTGTGAGAAGATCTTGAATTATTGAATATAACAAATAAGTTGCATATGGTACGCAACATCTTCTTTAAATATTTCAATATATAAAAAACGCGCGGGATGCACAGCTCTGTCAATAATATCGAACTTTTCCCTCATTTTTATTCTTTCTACATACGAATTTTTAACTCCGAGGGCCTGTGGAGTTGAGCATAATCTTAAAATCAAGAAATCGTCACATAAAAGTGACGGAAGTTGCGAAATAATCGATTCCCCCAGAAATCGCTCACTTTGCACCAACTCTAGCCACGTACAAATAATTTTTAGCCCTCTAAATCAATTTGGAGGAGCTGTGAAAGCACAAAAAACCTGAAATCTCTACATTAAAATTGCGGCTATTGTGCAAAAGAAGTATCCAATAAAGGATACTTCCCTAATAGAAGCTTAATCAATGTACACATTTTTCCTCTTAATCATTTTGAAGGGACGTTCGGGTAGCAAAAACACTTTGAAAACCGTTTTCACCTCATTTTCACAAATTTGTATACATTAGTCATAATCAATTCAACAAATTTTTTTGAATAAATAAAAGTTAATTGCTTTTAGTTTCAATTAATCGGGTGAAGCTTATGCATCATAGGGAATGTGTTTACTTCAACAGATATATTAAATTACTATACTTCCTAATGCAATGAACAGAAATAAAGAAGAAGAAAATAAAAATATAGGAACATCAAGTTTTCTATTATAAACATGTTAGTAGCCTTATGATCTTTGTATTATTAGTTTCTTCAATAATTTTTGATTGAAGGAAATAAAAGTGACTAATATGTTTGTTTAATGTTAGTTCGATAAGAGAGAACAGCGGGTCCATATCGGAGAACATCCTCCCAACATTTTCAATAACTCAGTGATAAATATGCACATCGCTTGGTAACAGTCTTAAATTAATGATGGCAGGAGGGTGAGTTAATCTTCATTTCAATAGTTTTTTAATGCAATGATACGATAAATTTAACAATATTCAATTCACGAACTGTTGCTAGGTAACAGAATAAGATAGTGAATGTATATATTTATACATATATATATATATATATATATATTTATATATATATATATATATAATATATATATATATATATATATATATATATAATATATATATATATATATATATATATATATATATATATATGTATATATATATATATATATATATATATATATATATATATATTATATATATATATATATATATATATATATATATATATATATTGATATATATCTATATAAATATATATATATATATATATATATATATATATATTATATATATATATTGATATATATCTATATAAATATATATAGTATATATATATATATATATATATATTATATATAATATATATATATATTTTTTTTTTTTTTTTTTTTTAAGTTCATTCATTTCTGACCTCGAATCAGTTTCCTTCTACTGAGGCCTTAAATTTACAAACATTATAACATAATATGAATGAACTCCATTTCAAACAACAACATATTATACACTTTCTTATTAAGATAAATTATCCAAAGTTCAGACTATTACATTTACCAACTTTGAGTTATATTGATTGGAAATATGTTATATAGTGTCCCTTATGTATTTCCTCAGGTCATGGCCTAGTTTTAGATGTCTTCCTTCTAATACACATCCTGGTATAGGGTTGTAGGTTTCAGTGCTTCTCTGGTATGGCGACACCTCTCCCCTCTTGGTTCTAGAGTAGGGATTTATAATTACTTGCATTGACCCCACATTATAATTGTGAAAATCTCTTGTATACTTTATTAGAGTAATTGATTTTAATCTCTTGTTTTTATGCCATGAATAAGTTTAGTCGGCTCCATAGTGATTAATTGTTTTAATGTTAAGATGAAGCGGTCCTTGTTCAAGCTTTCACTTGGTGTTGAGTATTCCAGTTGGAAAAGTGCTTTGATGGCTTTATTGTGCAGTCTCTGCATGGGGTATCCCCTTGCACTTCCTCAAAAAGGCATCAAGTATCGTAAGTGCGGTTCAATGAAGCTGTTATACAGAAGGTATCTTGAACTATCATTCAACTGATGAGAGCATCTTCATAAAACTCTAATAATACGAGCAATTTCTTCAATTATATTGTTTATGTGTACATTCCACACTAATCTGCTGGATATTATTAATCCGAGATATTGCACTTCAAAGCAACAAACTCCAAAGCATGCACATACAGCAGATAGAGCAGAGGTCCATAAACTGAGCCCTGCGCGACACCAACTATCACTTTTTCGCTCGGTTCTGGAGACCCCATTTATACTGACATATTGTTTTCTTCCCAGAGAATAAGATTTTAGCAGCCTTTGACAGGCGGACAGCCCATTTTATTGAGATTGTCCAACATGAGGTCTATATTCTCGGTATCAAAGGCCTTCTGCAGATCGATGAAAACTGTTACTATATATTTATTCTTATCTCCTTCAGCAGCAATGTAGTCCAAAAGGTTTGCAGCAGCTCCCAACGTACTACTTCCTTTTTGGAAACCGTACTGTCTGTTATCAAATTTAAAAGTTCTGTTGATAAAAGATATCATTCTTTTTTTGAGATTTTTTCGATAATTTTGGAGAATGTACTGAGAAGTGAGATTGGTCGGTAGTTATTTACGTTATCACATGAGCCGTTTTCATAAATAGAAATTACTTTAGATATTTTGAGTTCTTCTGGGAATGATCCGTTTTCTTAGATTCTGTTTACAATATTTACAATTTTTTCATCAATAACTTCTATTAGTACAAGCAAGTCATTCTTGGTAACATTATATTATCAATGCCCGGTGTACTGTTGTTTTTTATTTCCACTAGAATATTTTTTATTTCGGTAATATCAATTAGTTTCAAAAATATACTTCCTAAATTTTTTCTTCTGGAAATTTTATTTGTACCTTATGCTCAATATTGGATGCTAAGCTTCGTCCAATTTCCTGAAGTGCTTGTTGAATTAATTTGCTACTTCTTCTTTATTTTTATTAGCCTTCCTAAAATCTGTTGTGATTGTATTTACCTCTCTTTTCTCTTCGATGCAGATTTATTGCATAACTTGAAAAAATAAAATTATACAATTAATATACACAGTGTATATTAATTGTATAATTTTATTTTTTCACCATTTTCAAACTTATTATTTACTAATCTCATTTCATTTCTTTTTTCTTTTTTCAGATACTACTAATTCATTGAATTTAATTTTTCAGCTATTTTCTTTTCTTGCCATTTACTAATCAAATTTTCTTTTCTTTTATTTTTGTTTCAAATATATATTTTTATAGACAATGGAAGTCCAGAATTTCACAAATACATACCTTTTGAAAGTTATAATTCGTTCATTCGAATTATTCAATATATTTTCTTCTAAATATTCTAAAACTAATCGAGCTATAACACTGGAAATAGGACTTCCCATTGCTACACCATCAATTTGTTGGTAGAAGTTATTTTCATATTAAAAATAGTTTGTACCAAGTGCAAATTGAATTGCTTCTATAAAATCGGTTTTACTTTGAAAATACCTAACAATTACAAATTTTTTTCATTAGATGTTGTTTCTCTTTATACCAATATTCCAAATTCTTTGGTTCCAATAATAATTAACGGCAAATGGAATATTATCAAAAATTATACAAATATTCCTAAAACCGATTTTATAGAAGCAATTCAATTTGCACGTGGTACAAACTATTTTCAATATGAAAATAACTTCTACCAACAAATTGATGGTGTAGCAATGGGATGTCCTATTTCCAGTGGTATAGCTCAATTAGTTTTAGAATATTTAGAAGAAAATGTATTAAATAATTCGAATGAACGAATTATAACTTTCAAAAGGTATGTTGATGATTGCCTTATAATAACATCAGAAGATTTTATTGATGATATTCTCAAAAAATTCAACGACTTTAATAGAAAATTACAATTTACTCTAGAAAAAGAAACGAACAATACATTAAATTTTCTTGATATTACTCTCTTACACAAAACAATGAAATTATCACAAAATTGCATAGAAAAGAAATTTTTTCACAAAGAACATTGAACTACAACAGTACACATCATTTGTCACAAAAAAAGAGTTTAATAATCGGATACATAGACAAAGCACTTAAACTTACTTCACCTACACACAGATATGAAACATTACAAGATGTCCATAAATTACTCATAAAAAACGATTACCCAATAAAACTTATACAGAAAATCACTAAAAATAGAATTCATAAACTTTACAACACATTAGAAACATCAAAAAAAGAAAATATTAACAAAAAATATATTCCTCTCCCATATATTCCTCATTTAAGTAATAAAATTTCACAAATTTTGAATCCACACGATATTAAAGTAGCCCACACCGCACAAAATCAAATGAAAGAAACATATTCTAAATAAAAAAGTGAAACACCTCTTCTGCAAAAATCTCATGTTGTTTATAGTATACCCTGTAATAAATCATATATAGGACTCAAAATTTAGAAGAAAGACTAAAAGCACACAAATATACCAGAACTCAAACCACAGCACTAATAAAACATAAAAACAATGGGAATCATACTTTCAACTTTAATAGCACAAAAATTTTAGAAATAGAAAAAGATCAAAAACGCAGAGAAATTTTAGAAATGTTACATAGTCAAAAAAATTTGAATTAAGTCGTAAATGATAGAACAGATATCAAACATTTCAGTTCAATATACGCAGATTTAATTCCTTAATTTTTCTAAGAAACAACATAAATCAAAACAAAATAATTCAACAAACAAACTCTAACCATAACAACTCATCTTCTTAGACAAAATCTAAACATCTAGAATTTTCAATTTTCCTAAAATGCAAGTACAGTTTAGAACATGTGATCTCCAAAATTACAAGTAATGTCTTTTTAAAGACAACAATCAAATATTTTAAACCTATTTTGTACATTACGTGGGTGAAGGTTCCCTTCCCATCTAATATCAACAGACCTGTCTGTTGATATTGGACTAAATAGCACGTAATTAATATCTGAAGATGGCCACAGCCGCAATGGGAAATTTTTGAAAAAAAGATAAATAGTACCCTATTCTTTGACTTTTCAAAATCAAAATAATTTGAACCTATTTCGAACATTACGTGGGTACAGGTTTCCCTTACCTTTTAATAATAATAGATTTGAATGTTAATATTGGACTGAATAACACGTAATAAATAATAAAGAACGGCCACAGCCGAAAAATTTTAGTGAAACATAGTAGTCTTTTTCTATTCAAATTTTTTCAAATCAATAAATGTCAGAGAAATTTCAATTTTTTCAAAAGTTTTGATGAAGCCACGAATGTCGTGGCGAAACGTCAACTTTTTAATAAAATCGAGTTTTTTGAGATTCAACAAGCCTGTTACTGCTAATAATTATCAAGAGATTAGAAATAGTTCACAGGCAACAACAATTCGAATGAATAATTATGTATATATATATATACATATATATATATATATATATATATATATATATATATATATATATATATATATATATATATATATATATATATATATATATATATATATATATATATATATGAGCATTTAGAATATTCATACCGTATTTGAGTAACCACTATTTGAGAAACTAACTGGTTATTAAATATTGAATGTTCAAAACAAGCATATATAGAATTTGTATTACTTTGGTGACATCTTCGAATACTTAATTTAAAAAATTAATTTTTGTTATGTTTTTAATGATTATAGGTAATACCTACTTTTTGAATTTGAAGTATCTAACTTGTTTTTCGCATGAAACTTCAGTATAATACTTGAAACGTTTATATACCCATATTCTGACAGCTATATTTCAAACTATTAAATTTTCTAGAATGAAGTGTTGGAAATTTTCAATTCTATGAAACAAAAATCACAAATCTTGCTATAGAAATAAAATATTATTTGCGTGAAAAGAATAATTAAAGTTAATGTTTCCTATATTATTTTTCAGGATTCAATCCTCTCATGGATACAAGCAACAGTGGATTTGCACTGCAATACTTATAGTTACTATTATATTGACACAAAAAATATCATCAGCGGAAGACTGTCCGTCATGTACAGATTGTTCATCACAAGGAGAATGCTACTGTAGAAAAACAACATTGTTCGATAACAAAAGAGTTTGGAATAATCAGCACGAAAGATACAATATGTTTAATATATATGGTGTCCAACAGTATTCATTCCTAATTTGCGAAAATATGAGACAAGACTCAATTTTCACATCTAATATCTGTATTGAAAACTACTGCAAATACTTAACTTTTCTAAACAGCGAGATTGAAGTTTTGGGGGTCAATTCCTTCGTTGAAGTGCCTGATATCGAAGAAATTTATTTGAACAGTAGTGGAATTTTGCAGATACGCCCTGGAGCATTCTCAAAACTATCAAATCTACTAATCTTGCATCTTGAAGATAACAAAATAGAACAGATAACAAAAGGCTGCCTGAATTCACTAATTTCCCTCATTGTTCTCGATTTACATCGAAATGCGATAAACTCAATTGAGAATGAATCTTTCATTGGGCTTACTATGTTACATAAACTAGACCTGAGTCAAAATGCATTGGATAACATTCCTGTGAATTTATTCGATCCACTTGAAAATCTCATAACTTTAAATTTATCTCATAATTATTTAACGATTATTGATTTTAAATTAATACCATTACCATACTTGCAAACTTTGGATTTGAGTTACAACAGAATAGAAACGTTAGAAGAGTGTTTTTATAGATCAAATTTGAATTTTTTATATCTACAAGATAACCAGATCTCGTTTTTGAATGATTCATGTTTTCCCACGTCTTTGAAAACACTTTATATTCAAAATAATAACTTAACGGAATTGAATAGTGGAGTACTTGAAGACTTGAGACAATTGAAGAATTTAGATTTCTCTCATAATCAGATCAGAAAAATCTCTTTAGAATTATTCAAGTATTGTGAACGTTTACAGAAATTGGATATGTCACATAATGAAATCGATCATCTTAAAACTGGGGTATTCAGTGGTGTCCCCGAATTAACTTTCCTCAACATAAGTCATATTAAAATAAAAACACTTGAACCTCTTGCTTTGTTTCCTCTAATGAAACTCAAAACATTTGA
This sequence comes from Cynegetis impunctata, assembly GCA_030704885.1. Classification (NCBI taxonomy): domain Eukaryota; kingdom Metazoa; phylum Arthropoda; class Insecta; order Coleoptera; family Coccinellidae; genus Cynegetis; species Cynegetis impunctata. Next base: position 39,409 of record JARQZK010004536.1, on the reverse strand, counting down.
TTTCGATAACAATGATTTGGATAATTTGGACCCAAGCTTTTTCCATCATTTAATTAGTTTAGAAGTGATCTATTTTAGTGGAAATCATTTTTCCTGTGCCGTAATAGCGTCGATAATTTTACAATCAAAAATGAAAAATTTCTCTGTCATTTATGATAAAGACTACACGACCGAAAATGTAAATGGACTGCCTTGTAAGAAGAAAAATGACACAGAAGCTGTAAGTTCCATAAATAATTCAGGTGATCGTAATAAAGAGACTTTATTCAATGAAGACTGGAAAATGAGGCAGAAAGAAATACTCGAAAATATTTCGAATAAGGTACAAAAGGACGTTAAAGCACTTATGGCCGCGGAGGAGGTTTTTTTCAACAAAAGTCCCAATGAATTTTTGAATAAACAAGAGATGATGCTTCAGAAATACCAAGTTAGCGATCGGCTAAATTTGAAAAAAATTATTGAAGACTTTTATTCTAATTATTCTGCAACTGGAAACGTTGAGTCTGATTCAGTTAACTCAAAACCAATACATACAAACAATGAGAAACATCTCAATTTTCAAACTACGAAAGTTGAAGATAGCTTGATGAAAATTTCTAAAGATCTTGAGAAACTTATCGAAAAAGTGTACGAAATATGGAAAATTCTGCAATAAATTCATTCAGAAATATATTCAACCCAACCAATCTTAAATCCGACAATAAAAACACAAGAACGAATAATCAATTCAAAAATTTATCCAGCACAGTAAACCAACTCACCTAAAATGATTTTGATAATAATTTGTTCAATTTGTATTTCTCTTTATTTAGTTGAAAATTTTTCTGTTATATGCTGGAAATGATTTTGAGTAGATGAAAAAAAGTTTCGATATAATTCAAGAAATACCAATGTTACGAAATCATTGCACTTATATTTTTGTTTGAGGTAGATCAATATTGTCTTTTAGTCCTTTCGTTATAAATATAATAGTATTGAAGTAGTTTCATAAAGGATATTGATGAAATTTTTATGTTGTGGATATTCATTTTACTATAAATGTAATTAAACTTATTTTATCTAATTTCCACGTAAAACTTATTTAAAAGTGTTCTTTTTCACTTGAAAACTAATTAATGCCAAAATCGCTCGTAATATTGTTAAATTAATTTAGAAATAAGAAAAAATTAGTCATGCTTCGCGAAAGCTTGCATATTAAGCCTGATGGTGTTATAGAAGTCTACTTTTAATCCAATGAAATACCTATTTATAATGCTTATTAATGAACATTATTTGAGATTTCGATTTAATTTCATTGCCCTCCTATACAACAAATAACGAATCTTTACTTCAATACCATTACATATTTGTAAAAATATTTGAACTGGCTTTCACATATTGAAAGAATTTCAAATATTAATTCAAAATAACGAACCCATATTTTATTCAAAAAATTACACAGAAATATCTATATAAAAAAAAGGTACAACGAACGTCAATATCAGGAACTATAATTGATAATACCGATTACAATTTGAATTTATAACAATTTTATGCAGATTCAGTTCTCAGCTAAACCAGTCGTTGAACCTCGACGACAAGTTAACTAGTCATGACGGTCTCTTGCAGCCGGCGGAGACTAGTTAACTAGTCTTTAACTTAATGTATTCTCATGAAGCTTTTATTTTTGATAGACCATGTATATTTGTTACAAGATCTAAGGGTAAAGCAGCTGAATCACTGACGTTGGGTGTAGTAGCTTCTATACCCATCTATATTCAATAAAATTACTCAAATAAAAAAAATAGTTTCAATTCCTAACGCTTCAATGTTTCTTTTAGAATTTTTTTTCATAATCCTCTATAATGAATTGAAAGAAGTCAATTATTTAAGAAATATTTGGAGCAACTGTTGAGTCATATAAGAAGCTTGCTCTTGCCGAAAAAAAGTTGAAGTTATCACACATTTACCAAGATTTGAAAATATCTTCCGTAATTAGTTATTTTCAGCTTTCCACGTTTGTATATCCAAATCTATCTCATATTTCAACGTCTATAATAATCAGCTGAAGCAGTGTAGTTACGCAAAATCACCAAAACACGCTTTCTTAATATCCAAGGGTGAAACTTCAATGCTTTACTTTATTCTGGAGGAACCCAAATCCTTAAAAACCAACAAAAATGTATATTCATGTAAAAATAGCGGTGTTGAGAAAAGAAGTGTATACCGCCAAAATGCACTTATATATCATCAACTTAATCACCTTTCTTCATACCTTTAGCTTCATGCACACTCCAAAAATCCCTTCTTCTTCTTGTGCTTTATCCTCAGTGGACGTTGGCGATTACTAAGGCCCATCTGATTTTATTTGCTGCAGCCCGAAATAGATCCATAGATGTCATTCCTGTCCATTGTCTTAGATTTCGTAGCCACGATATTCGTCGTGTTCCACTACCTCTTTTACCGTTAAGCTTGTCCTGCATAATAAGCTAAAGTAGGCTATATTTCTGCTTTCGCATAATATGTCCGAAGTATGAAAGTATGCGTTCTTTGATTACGTTTAAAACTTCTTTTTGTTTTCTCATACGCTGTAGGACGGCTTCGTTGGTTACGTGGTAAGTCCATGATATTCTAAGCATGCGTCTGTAGCACCACATCTCAAATGATTTCAGTCGTTTACATGCGGCGTCGGTCAGATTCCAGGCTTTCACCACATATGTTAGCCCTAGAAGTCTTAGTTTCAGATATGTTATTAATCAATTTCCACATCTTTTGCCTCCGGTCAAATAGCTCCCCGCCACTTATACCCCCAAAGTTTTTGGAGAAGTGAGAAGGACTTGAATGATTGAAAAATAAGCGAAGTATGTACTTTCGTTTCGATTTTGAAACTTGCTAACGAATAGGCTGAATATGGTACGCAACATCTTCTTTAAATATTTGAATATATAAAAAAGCTTTGACAATAATATCGAATTTTGTTCTCATTTTTATTCTTTTTACACACAAATTTTCGACCTAAGTTAATTTGGAGGGTCTGTAGAGGTAAGCAAAACCTCCAAAACAAGAAGTCCGCACATAAAAATTGCGGAGGTTGAGAAATAATTAATTCAAATTACTCATTTCACACCAACTCTAGTCACGTACATATTTTCAGCCCGCTAACTCAAGAGGGACAGCTCTGAAGGTGAGTGAAACCACAAAAACACATGAAATCTCTACCTTAAAATGCGGCTGTTGTGCAAAAGAGTTAAAACCAATAAATGATACTTCCCCATCATATAAGCTCAATCCATTTCCACATTTTTAACCCTCTTAATCATTTTGAAGGGCGCTCGGGTAGCAAAAACACTTAGAAAACCGTTTTTACCTCCTTTTCACAAATTTTAATACCTTAATTGGTAGTATTTGGTTAAGTACCTATTTCTCTTACTCATTTTAATTATCAATTCAACAAATCTTTTTGAATATATAAAAGTTAATTGCTTTAAGTTTCAGATAATCAGTCGAAGCTTATGTATCATAGGGAATGTGTTTACTTCAACAGATATATTAAATTTAATTCTTTCTAATGCAATGAACAGAAATAATTGAAAAAAAAATAAAAATATAGGAACATGAATTTTTCGATCAAAAAAATGTTAGGAGCCATATGAATGTTTGCATTGTTCGTTTCTTGAATAATTTCTGATTGAAGGACATAAAAGTGACTAATACAATTGTTTTATGTCAGTTCGATAAGAGAGAAGAGCGGGTCCATATCGGAGAACATCCTCACAGAACTTTCAAGAGCTCAGTGATAAATATGCATATCGCCTGGTAACAAAGTTAAATTGATTTGAATAATGGCAGGGGGGTGAGTCAATCTTCATTTCAATAGTTTTTTCACTGTAATGATACGATAAATTCAAAAATACTCAATTTACGAACCATTTCTATTTATTCTGAGTATTCGTTCGAAAACTTTTTTTTTTGAATGTTGATATCAGACAGCATATTATGCTTCGTATGGATTGTAGTGAATATTCAAATCTGAATATTTTCCGTAATGACGTTGATGAATTGGTTTAGGAAACTCATAATTTCAATTTGTTAGCTCTTCTGATAATTTACAAAAATTGAGTTAGTTTTATCCTTGTATCAAGGGAAATTCAGCAGATTTATCGATTACTGCGTAATAGTTAATAACAAATTACTTTCCCATAACTGTGTAACTACCTATATAAACAACCAATCCAGAAACATATGAAAGAGAGTTTTAACTTACACTTTAGTGTTAAAAAAAAATATTTCTATCACAAAGAACTAAACCCCTTCTGCAAAAAACTCCGTTGTTCATTGATTGAGTTGCCTAGTAGTATTCAACGATGTGTGTGTGAGTAGGGTAGACTGGGTAAAATATTAATGCATTTGAGATGAGAGCCATGTATATTTCCATTCAAACTTATAATAAATTCAGACGCATAAGAAAAAGAGTTTGGTAGAAATTAGTAAATTTATTGAGTGCCTGAGACTGTTACAATTAGCACCATACCATTACATAATTTGAATAATATTTATTATTGATAAAAAGAAACTGAAATATATATTTCATTAATATCACATTTTGGCACATATTAATCAGTTTTTACATATTTATGTTAGACTTAAGAAAAATAAACAAAAATAATATTTTTCTTACAAAGGTAATGTTTTTCTTAGTTAGGTACTCAATCTTTTTAACACGCTTTTATAAATTGTATATGTAGGCATGTATCTATCTTACGGAATCGTTGAACTTGATTTTCACCCCTTTCAAAACGTCGGATTGATTCGAAACTTTGCACAAGGATCAAGTACATATGACAATGCAATGATATAGACAGTATGTCCCATTTTCCCGATCAGAACCTTGAGAATTAGCGATTTTCCAAATTCGATATCCGGTAGTGTCTTCGTGCTAAATACGCACAAAAAGCCGATTATTCGTTGCTACGAAATTATCATCGTTTTGAAACTATAAAAGCAAAAATAAAAAACAGTGAGCAGAACTAAAGAATAAAAAATAAATAATAGTTTGAAAAAACTAAAAAACACGCTTTCATAGAAAAGCAAACTGAAAAATAGAGAATAATTTTCAGTAAATTTAAAGCAAAAATAGTGTTGTTAACGGAAAAATTCTTTCAGTGTAAAAAGCGTGAGGTGCTTTTCAAGATATTTCCATAATGACTCTACTTTCACCAATATCTGTCATTAAAATATTATACCAATTGAATTGAAACTACTCTTAATTTATAGTTATTGAAAGTTATTTTCTACTTTAGTTTACTTTTCTATTGAAGAAGGTTTTATCGTTTTTTTAATCTATTAGTTATTTACAAAACACAATAGGCCATCTTTTAACTTAATTTAGCACCAGAGTGCAACACCGGGAATATTCCAGTTGTTTCAACAGTACCCCATGTATCCTAGATATGTTAGATAGCTCTGTGACTAAGAGGAAAATTAAAAAAACATTGGTCATCTTATGACAAAATAAATCATAGTTTAGTGAGACTAAAAAAATACGCATCATAGCAAACCGAACTAAAAGTACAAAATAATTTTCAAGCATGAAAAGTTTACTCTACAGCGATAGAACATTTACTAATTCACTATTATTAAATAATTTGTAATAAATGAACTAATTATCAAGCTACTAACAAAATAATTATTATGATTCTATAAAAACTTGAGGCGCTTTTTACTATATCTTTATAATAACTCTACATTTATAAATAGCTTCAAATAAAATATTTGTAATATTTGCTATCAAACACCCCAGAGTTAGTTACTATAAAATTAATTATTTTGTTAATAACTTGATTCTCATTTCAAACTTACTACAAATTATTCAATTATTATGACTTATGATGGACGAATTCTTCGTACTTAAAAGACTCTAATTTGTTTATTCGGTTCGTAATTCGGAAGTATTTTTTTAAAATTTTTTATCTGAAAAACTAAGTCATAAGAAATCTACCATAATCAATCCATAAATATTTCAAATAACTACTTTGATCTCGGTAGCTCAGTAACTTTGAATAGTTCAAAACTGGAAATTGATAGTTAATATTCCCATTTTTCATTAGGTATCAGCTCATGAGCTTTTAGATTCTACCCTAGACACTCATTCATCAAAAGTCATAATCTGGAGATTCGGATGCTGAATATTATAATAATAATAATGATGATAAGAGACTTTATTAGTACCATTCATTACCTATTTATTTATAACGCGATAGCAAATCAGACCCTCTGGTGTTTTTCATTATTATATATATATACATATATCAGTATAACACTTGAAATGATAATATAGCTATACTCTGACAGCCATATTTCAAATCCAAATTTTTAGAATGAAATTTTGGAAAATATCAATTTATTGAAACATGATTCACAAACCTTGCAATAAAATTAAACTCTAATTTGTGAAAAGTCTTATTAAAGTTAATGATTCCTATATTATCTTTCAGGATTCAATCCTCTCATGGATACAAGCTACAATGGATTAGCACTGCATTACTCATAGTAACTATTATATTAACAAGAAAAATTTCATTAGCGAAATATTGTCCGCTATGTACAGATTGTTTTTCTCTGAAAGTGCAAGGAGAATGCTTTTGTAAAGAAACAACATTGTTTAAAATCGAAAAAATTTGGAATAATTGGTACGGCAGATACGATATAAAACAAAAAGTCAAACAGTATTCATTCCTAATTTGTGAAAATATGAGACAAGACTCATTTCTAAGTTATGAAAACGACTGCAAATACTTAACTTTTCGAAACAGCGACATTGAAGTTTTGCGGGTTAATTCCTTCGTTGAAGTGCCTCTCATCCAACAAATCTATTTGAACAGTAGTGGAATTTTGCAGATACGTCTTGGAGCATTCTCAGGAATATCGAAACTACAAATCTTGCATCTTGAAGATAACAAAATAGATCAGATAACGAAAGGCTACCTGAATTCTCTTGTTTCCCTTAAAGTTCTCGATTTACATCAAAATGCGATAAACTTAATAGAAAATGAATCTTTCATTGGGCTTACTATGTTAAAAAAACTAGACTTGAGTCAAAATGCATTGGTTAACATTCCTGTAGAGTTGTTCGATCCACTCCAAAATCTCAAAATTTTGAATTTATCGCATAATCATTTAGCGATTATTGATTTCAAATTAATACAATTACAAACATTGGACACTTTGGATTTGAGTAACAACAGAATAGAAATTTTAGAACAGTGTTTTAATGGATCAAATTTGATTTCTATATATCTACAAGAGAACCAAATATCTTTTTTGAATGATTCTTGTTTTCCCACGTCTTTGGCAACACTTTATGTTCAAAATAATAACTTAACGGAATTGGATACTGGTTTACTTGAAGACTTGACAGACTTGAAGAATTTAGATTTCTCTCATAATCAGATCAGCAAAATCTCTTTAGAATTATTCAAGGATTGTGAACGTTTACAGAAATTGGATATGTCACATAATGAAATCGATCATCTTAAAACTGGGGTATTCAGTGGTGTCCCCGAATTAACTTTCCTCAACATAAGTTATATTAAAATAAAAACACTCGACCCTCATGTATTGTTTCCTCTTACGGAACTCAAAATATTTGATTTCGATAACAATGATTTGGATAATTTAGACTCAAGCATTTTCCATCATTTCACCCGTTTAGAAGAAATCTATATTAGTGGAAATCATTTTTCCTGTGCCGTAATAGCGTCGATAATTTCACAATCTAAAATCAAAAATTTTTCTGTCATTTATGATAAAGACTACACGACCGAAAATGTTAATGGACTGCCTTGTAAGAAGAAAAATGACACAGAAGCTGTTAGTTCCATACATATTTCAGGAGATCGCAATAAAGAGAATTCATTCAATGAAGATTGGAAAATGAGGCAGAAAGAAATACTTGAAAATATTTCGACTAAGGTACATAAAGACGTAAAAGAACTTATGGACGCTGAGAAGGTTTTTTTCAACAATAGTCTAAATGAATTTTCCGATAAACAAGAGGTGATGCTCCAAGAATACCAAGTTATGCTAGAAACCGAACGCCTTAATATGAAAAAAATTATTGATTTCTTGTATTCTAACCGTTCTGCAATTGGAAATGTTGAATCTAATCCAGTTAACTCCAAATCAATACATACAAATATTGAGAAACATTTTAATGTTCAAAATACTAAAATTGAAGATAGTTTCATGAAATTTTCTAAAAATCTTGAGAAATTTATCGAGAAAAGTGTACCAAATATTGAAAATTCTGCTATAAATTCCTTCAAAAATATATTCAACTCAACTAATTCATCAACAAGTATGTTGAATGGAAATCTTGAATCCGACGATAAGAACTCAACAACGAATAATCAAATCAAACATTTATCTAGCACAATAAACCAACTCAAAATGATTTTGATAATTATTTGCTCAATTTGTATATTTCTTTATGTAGTTGAAAAAATTTCTGTTATATGCTGGAAACGCTTTCGGGAGGATAAAGAAAGTTTCGATATAATTCAGGAAATACCAATGTTACGGAATTATTGAAAATATATTTTTGTTTGAGATCAATAAATATTGCCTTTAAGCCCTTTCTCCATAGATTTAATCGTAACGAATTGGTTTTAAAATGGTATTGATGAATTGTTCATGTTGTGGATATTCATCTTACTATAATTACAAGTAAAATAATTTTATACATTTTCACCGAACATTTATTTGAAAATGTAGGGGATCCCAAGTGAGGTCGACGGTTCACTCATCTACTTAAAGTATGTTTCTGAACACACACCGACAGTGTTGCCGTAAAAAAATGTTCTGGGCTATAATTAATAAATTTACAAAAAATAATTATTTTTTCAAAATTCACTGACGTGTCCGAAGGAAAGTAAGGTAATTTTATTGAAAATGCAGTAGTATAGGGTTGCCTGCCAAAATTCGCTCATAAATAACGGTTGCCAGGCTTTTTAATCGAACCATTGAAGCGAGAAAACATCAGACATTGTGCGCCTTATTTGATGCGATAGAGGCGGACGAGAAAATACTAGTATACTATTGAGACGTAACTTGAACAAAAGCGATTTTAAAAATTTTAAAGAAAAAAATTTTGAAAAACTCAAATTAAAGTATAGCAAAGAAAAACATCCTTAAAATAGAAAAAAGAAAAAGTTCTTCAAAAATAAATTTATTAACAAATGTTTAATGAGAAAATTATAAATATTTTTCTTAAACGATAAACAAATAAAAAAGGTGATAAATCATCAGATTAATAATCTAACATTAATGATAACTTTGAATTACAATGCTCAAAAGTTGTTTCATCAAAATGAATTACGGAATCATTCAATTTGCATAAAAAACATTTTTTTTCCGTCATTTCACAATTTTTTATAATACACAACGTGCTCACCAACTGTCATACATGTTTGTTCGCTTCAATTTTTTCAATTTAAAAGTCCAGCAACCGTTATTTATGAATAGATTTCATCAGGCAATCCTACACTACTGTATTTGCTATAAAATTACCTTCAGTTGTGTGCACAATAATGAGCACAATAACTGATATGAACTTACCTATTTATACACTGCAACCAGATAATAGGGACCAGAAAATGGTAACCAACCTAGCTGTATCATATTTTGTATATTATATGCTTTCCTTACGAGTTAAGTGCGTTTGGCAAGAAAGTACGTGAATTTTGAAAAAATAATTACTTTTTGTAAATATAATTAAGTATAGCCATGAAAATTTTTTATACGGCTTCCCTCTGGGTGTGTTCGGAATCATATTTTATTTGATAAAAAATAATGTCCGGTAAGCACATGAGTGAAGGTCGACCCTACTTGGGATCCCCTACTACGCATACTGGTTGAAAATGTCGTAAATCGAGTGTAGTTATTCAACCAGCAGTATTCAATTTTAAAGGAAATGTAGTGCTGAACGAGCATTCAAGAATTGCTGACAGAGAGTTGAAGGGGTTGGAGTGATGCGAGTGAAAAGGTCACTCGTTTTTATATTAAAAAACAAGTCGCGTTATCCACGTGTGGAGGGTACTTCAAACCAGCGGAGGGGTTAGAAAGATGAGGGAAGTAGAGAAGAAATGGTTTTATTTGGGAGGTGATGGAGTATGCATAATATATGTTATCTAACATCAATATCTGTGAAAGTATAATTTTATTATCCGAAAACTTGCATTTTTCTGCTTTTATCATTGAGTCAGAAATCCTGTTAACCAACGAATTTTGAAGAAAATTTAATGCTGTTTCACGTGGTTTTGCCGAATTTTCGCGTTACTACATGGCTCAGAAGATATGGACAGAACACCTGTAACGGTCCAAAAAAAAAACGCGGTTTTTTCCCCACCCGTTAAACGCTCTGGATCCTCATGTTCGAAAACTCAGCAAAGACACTTTCTATCATTACCAAATAATCCCTCAAATTTTCGTTAAATACTTATATCAAATCACCTTTTTATACACGGTAACCAGGTAATAGGGATCAGAAAAAGGTAGGCAACCTATATGTAGAATATTGTGTATATAATATGCTTTCCTTCGGAGTTAAGTTCGTTTAGCAAGCACGTCGATGGATTTTGAAAAAATAATTACTTTTTGTAAATTTAATTACTTATAGCCAATAACATTTTTTTACGGCAACTCTGCCGGTGTGTGTTCAGAAATATATTTTATTTGATGAAAAATAAATTTCATAAGCAGATGAGTGAAGGTCGACCTTACTTGTGACTGTATTTGATTAGATTGTAATTGATTTCGAAATCACTCTTTATATTGTTGAATTAATTTATATTACAAAAAACTTCATAGTATAAAAGCATCAAGCCTAAAATCAGTATTAATACTTTGACATTCATAAAATCTATTCTTTATATTGATGTCAGTTTTTCCAAATAATGAATATGAGTAGTCACAACAACATTTTCCTCTTTTCATATATATTGATGAATACCTTCTTCATACACTTTCGAGAATATCACGAATAAATTACACAAACTTCTGGAAATAATTTTTGTCAACTTGTGAATTAATACATGAAGGATTGTGCAGCTATCCCAAAAGATAGATGACATCAATTTCCGAAGCATAACCAAAGTTAAGTATTTAACCGACTATTGTCTAGGCAAGATTCATCCATTCCTTTATGGAAGTCGAATAATTATAAATAATTATATATACATATATATATATATATATATATATATATATATATATATATATATATATATATATATATATATATATATATATGTTAGCTTTAAAATTATTAACTTGTCGAAATGGAAGTATGGGGTACCACCGAGTACGTTATTTTCAAAAAATTTACATTTTATGGTGATTAGTCGTAAGTGTTTTACAGTTACCTACATCTTGGGATCACTGAATGGGTTGAAGTGGATCTCACTTTTAACCTGCTCGATCCTTGGAATAAATACCCCTGGTTTATTTTCTGTGGAAGCATGGAAAGTCATAAGTAAACACTACAGCAGTGTAAAATGTCAACGTCGTTGATGTTGATGAGAAAAAGAGAGGACTTTTGCGCCCTAGGAGTAGATAGTAATAAAAATTACATGTAATTTTTAGTAATCGAATGTTCTAATTATTAATATATTTCATTGTCCGGTAGATATCTTCGAAACCAGAAGCCTTTTAAAAACCATCGAATGACAAAATATTCTGAGAAATGTATATGGAATAAGCTATATATATATATAAATATATATATATATATATATATATATATATATACATATATATATATATATATATATATATATATATATATATATATATATATATATATATATATATAACTGAGATTGAATTCTCGCAAATCACTTGGTGAAAAATCATAAAGAATACAGTTTGAACTTTAAGATAAAACACACTTGGCTTAAGTTTCGCTATATAAAAATAATTAGATACTGTATCTAGAAGTGAAGGATAGTCGACATGTTTCGTGTTATAAGCTCATTATCAAGATTGACTACAGGTAAGTATAACATCTTATTTTATAACAGACAATAGCAAAGATGATACCTGAAAATCAATTTGTTTGTTTACAAGGGGCAATTTACTGTAAAGGGTGGAACTTATTTCGAGAATTTCAAGAAGGTCAAGGTGCTTTCCTTTGTTACCTGAATGCAACAATTGGGTTTTGTTGAAATCCAGGAAATGATTCAATTTTATACAATGTTGTGAGAAGCCAGTGGTATTTTTAATTTGTAAAATTGACTGTTTATGTTCATCAACATGTTTATATTCTTTCCTGTTTGTCCAATATAAAAAGCAGGACATTCGTCGCAAAATATTTTGTAAACACCGCCGTTTTCTCCGATGTTAGATTTGTCTTTATTATTGACTAAGAATGACTTCAAGTTTCCTTTATTTGTGCAAATTGTTTTAACGTTATTTTTCGATAGTCTGTTACACATTTTGCTACTCAAATTCGACAAATAATTTATTGGAAAGTAATTTCGTTCTTCATTGATAGTTTGTGTGGGGTATATTGAATGCAACAGATTCTTCATTCTTTTTTTCCAATGAGCTTTTCGATGAGACTTTCATCGTAACCGTTATTGGTGGCTAATAATTTATTTGTATCAACTTCTATTTGATAATTCGTTTCCGATAATGGAATAGTGAACAATCTATGTATGAACGAATGTATAAAATAAGATGTAATACTCTCTTGTATCAGTCTTGATAATGAGTTCATGACTCGAAACATGTCGACTATCTTTCACTGCTAAATACAATCTAATTATTTTTTTTATAGTGAAACTAAGCTGAAGTTATTTCAAAGTTTAAACTTCATTTTATATATACAAACATATATGTATATATATATATATATATATATATATATATATATATATATATATATATATATATATATATAAATATATATATATATATATATATAAATATATAAATATATATATATATATATATGTATATATATATTATGTATATATGTATATATATATATATATATATATATATATATATGTATATATATATATATATATATATATATATATATATATATTATATAATATATATATATATATATATATATATGTATATATATTATATATATATATATATATATATGTATATATATATATATATATATATATATATTATATATATATATATATATATATATATATAAACCTAATGTACGGGAAGTGGAGGAAGAAGGTAACCAACCCACACAACTCATATAGGAAGATAACCTAGAGGCCCATCGAAATACCATCGTACTGCCCAAGTTGAAGGACCCAACAACAACTACGAGACAGTCAAACGTAGTCTACAGAATGCCATGCCAAAATTGCCAGCTAGTGTACATTGGTGAGACGGGGCGAACATTAAGTAAGCGCATTTCATCACATAAGAGTGATTCAAGGAGAAACACTGGTGCTTGTGCTCTAGCGAACCATGAAAATTCATTGGGCCATCATATAAATTACAACGAGGTCGAAATATTTGACAGCGAAACAAACACAACCACTAGGAAATTCCTGGAAATGGTTCGAATTGCCCAGGAACCTCACACTATGAATAGGAAAGTGGATATTGACCACATTCACACAATTTACTCAAACTTAATACTCATGGACAAGGATATAAGAAGTTCGAGAGGTGGGCGAGCTTCTGAATAGGCTGTGGTTGGGCTTCTGCTGGTCATTGTTTTTACATTTATAATTTTTGTTTTGTGATTCTTGTAAGTTGACTACTTCCTATTTATATTTTTGTTCTTCTTTTATTTGTATGTTCTGACTAAGTTCTACAGTCAGATTTTCGTTTGTGTTTGCTTTTGTTCTTACATGTTATTATGAATTGATCACACTGGAGTTGATTCTGACCAGTTGGTTAAAATGTCACCACAAAAAACCAGCTTGGCAGTATTGACATTTCACACATTCAAGACATTTGACGGATACGTCAATTTAATAAATTAATAGATAAAATTTCGAATCTTATATATAATACTGTTGCAAAATTGTGGAAGTCTGGCTTTATTACCATTTTCGTTGAAACCTAAATGTTATTAAATTTATTAAATTTGTTGAAACAGAAACTCAACTCCTGTAAGTTAGATTATATTCGTCTATACTTCATCAAACTCATAAGCTTATTAACCAATGTCTTGCAGCGCTCCTGATGATGAGATAAAGCAATCTCGAAAGCTCGAGCTGAAGAAAAAAGAGTAATTCACGTGTTTTATTGCTGCCATCCCAAGAACCTATAGTATACATAAATAACTCAGCAAAGATATACAATTCATTATTATACACACACATATATATATATATATATATATATATATATATATATATATACATATTTATTCTTATACATTTG
>JARQZK010004536.1:7500-20000 GCA_030704885.1 Cynegetis impunctata | reverse complement strand
AAGTATCGCCGTACTCGAAGTTGAAAATGTGCGGGAGCTCCATCTAACTGCATCCACATTTTCTGCCTAGTATTTAGAGGTACATTATCAAGGAGCCCAGATGCAAAAATCTTAGAAATTTTCTGCCATTGAGATGACCGGTAAAAAAATAAGGACGAATAACATGTAAACCTATTATTCCTCCCCACACATTCAAGGACCACCTATGCTGATGATCGAGAGTACGAAAGAAGTGAGGATTTTCATCACTATAATAATGACAGTTATGGCGATTAACGAGTCCATTATTATGAAACGTGCACTCGTCCGAAAACAGAACATTATCAAAAAAATCCGAATCTGATTCTACTTTATCCATAACCCATAAACAAAAATCGATTATTTGTTGAAAGTCTCTTTGATACAGTTCATGGTGCAGCTGTAACTTATAAGGATGAAATTTATGTTTTTTTATTATTCGTCCAATACTTCTCCTACTTATTCCAGTTTCTCTACTAATAGCCCGATGGCTTGTGTGTGGGTTCTCTATCAGTGAGCCAATAACCCAAAATTCATTATCATGATCTCCTAAAATAGGTTGAGGCTGAATTTTTTTATAATCTACGTTTCCGCTTACTCTGAACTGTTTTTGTAATGTTTCGAAAGCACGTCTGTCAGGTTTCTCTCGATCTGGGTATTTTTGGCCGTAAACTCTAGAAGCCAATAAACAGATTTCATGACACTCACCAAGAACAAGCACCATATCAATTATTTCTGCTTTGGAATAAGTTCTCATGTTCCAAATTCGATTTTTCATACGCTTGATATCTAACTTACTAAATAGAAATGTCAAACTCGCATTCGACATTTAAATTCAATGGCCACTTTGACGGGAAAGAGTATTTACAAAAATTAGTTATGTGAAACATAAAAACAGATATTTACTGAAAAACCATTGAATTTAGGTATAGGGAGATCTTATATGGAATGAAAGATAATTCAAATGTCTATCGGTTGAACTTATTAAATACAGGGTGTGCCATTTAAAATAAGAGTATTATTCAACTCCATATGTAATTTGAATTCAATTAGACTAAATGAACACCCTGTATGATGTAATGGAAAAATTTGCATTTTATTCGATAGTCTGATATCTTGGCTACGCATATCGCAGGTGAATGTTGATGTGTTTTAAATAACCGCGACCTACTAGGTTATGTTGTTCAAGCTCACAAATTGAGATTCCTTTAAATATTTCAAAAACGAAAAGAGATAGGTATAGGAAACATCACTGAAACTTCACTTTATTTTTTCCGGGGAATCAAAAGACACCATCAAATATAGGGTGTTCCCTTTAAAAAAACATAACTTTGATATAAATTCCTATTTTTGGGTCACCCTGTATATATATATATATATGTATATATATATATAATATATATATATATATATATATATATATTTATATATATATATATATATATATATATTCATTCATTTATTTATGCATGTATGTCAATAATTTTTTTGTTGATGTCATGGGAATGATGTCTGAAAATGAAAGTTCAAGATTATTGTTTGAATCTTTATTAAAGAAATGACTCTTGTAAAATTAACATAAATTATAATTCAAAAATTAAAATCGAATAAAAAGAGAAAAATTGTGTTTTTTCATATTCCTCTATTATTTGTCCATAATTGGCAATTCAAGACTTGAAGATTCCATTTTCTTACGTTGATAGTAATCTGTTTTTACATATCTGTATATTTTTATTGAAAAAATAATCATTAAAAATAGAATGCTTAAGATAATAAAAAATTTGAGTTGGCTTAGTGCGGTTATTAATTTCTCAATTTCAGGTGTTGCTGACATTGTTCTGGTTAGGTCAGTAACTCTCCCTTCAGCTTTAGCATTTTGTAATTCTTCCGATGATTCTGATTCATGTATTCTGCTATCGTTCTTCGATAATTCGTAAATTGAATTTTTGAAAGAAGAATTTTCAAATTTTATCAATAATTCTATTTCCTTCTGCATAATTGAAGTAAGATTAGATATTTTATTGGTATTGCGGCGAAACTGCTCTTCCAGATTTTCACCTGTTAAGCTTAATTTCTCCACAAATTGGCTTAGTGACGAATTTTCGAAATTTAAATTATGTTTTACTTCAAATGGAATATCAGCATTGGTGTTGTTATATTTGAGTTTGTATTTTATTGTATTTGAAATATTGGATACTGTGTTTGCATAGTCCTTTTTCAGTTCACTGGAAACTTCCGAAAATATTCTTAAAAATTCATGGAAGGAAATGGTTTCATTTCTCAAAAATTCATTCATGGCTGAAATCAGTAATGTTGTATTGGCATCAAGATGTTCATGTTCTTCATTGTTCTTCAATTTATGAATGATAGTTGATAATTCATCAATGAACGACTGAAATGAATTTCGCATTTCTTTGAGTTCATTCCTTTCCAAAAACGTGTTGTTGTTAGTTATTATACTGGTAGTATTTTGTTTATATCTACTGAAATTATGAAAGAATTCGTAGAATGAGGACTTTTTGAAATCTTCATCAAAAAATTTAGTCAAATAATTATCACCGAATCCATTTGTTTTAGAATATGAGGTTTCTGTTTCGGAGCAAGCTATTCCGTTAACATTCTCAGAAGTCGTAGTGTTTCCCTTCTTAATCGAAAAATTTGCAGATTTAGTTGATACAATACGCGCCAATTCATTGCAATGAAACATATTACCATCGATATCCAATAATTCGATAGAAGGACAATGATGAATTATGTCTGTCACTTGTAACAACTTCAAATTATTATACGCGATATTTAGAACTTGTAATTTTGCCAATGGATAAAAAATATGTGATTTCAAACTCATCAAATTGTTATAACTGATGTCTAATAATACCAAATTATTAAGTTCATTGAAAACTCCGGATTCAAAATATTCGATTTTATTCGCTGATATGTTCAACTTCTTCAAATTTCTCAAATCACTCAAAACATCGAGTGGAATATAATTTATAATGTTTTGAGAAATATCTAACGATTCTAAGTTAGAAAAATTTTGAAACATTCTTCTCTGTAGAATTGATATATTGTTCTTTGAAATATCGAGAGTGAATAAATGCTGTTGTTGCAATGTGGAGAAATCAGCTGAATCGAAATGATCCAAATGGTTATTTGAAATATTCATAACTTTAACTTGGACGATGTTTCGGAAGACATTAGCAGAATAATTTTTTATTAAATTTTTGGAAAGATCAATGAATTCGAGTTTACTTGAATATTTGAATACATAATCATTCAGCTCAGAAATATTATTATTATCTATCTGAAGTAAGTTCAATGTATTGGGAAACGAGATGTTGCTCAGATCTGATATTTGATTATTTGAAAGCGAAAGCTTTTCAATGTCTAAGTTCTCAATGCATTTTTCAATCTCACTAATTTTATTGTTGCTCAATATCAAGTAACGTAGTTGCAATAATTTGGAACATAAGTTGCTATTCATAGAAATGAGAAGATTGTTCGATATATTTAGCGATTGCAATAATGTTAATGGTTCGATTAATTGTATTGGAATTGAAGTCAATTTATTGTAACTCAAATCCAAATGCGTAATAGACGAAGATCCATGAAACGATTCAGATTCGATTTCTCTTATCGAGTTTCGACTCAAATTCAATATTCTCAAACTTATTAAGGAATTGAACGAACCTCTCGTTACTTTAAAAATATCATTAATCTCCAAATGAATTTCTTCAACGTTGAGAAGTCCCAAGAACGCTCCTGTTTCAATAATACGAACTCCTGAATCAGACAAATTTATTATTTTCAAGCTTCGTGCTTCCATGAATGCATTCGTTGGAACTGTGGGTATATTGCTCTTCATGAAAGAAACTGACTGGCATTTCGATTCAGAACATTCCAGTAAGTTTTGTGATATTTCATTAATATATCTACAAATTATTTCGTAATTCTGCCGTACCTCTTTTTGTCGCGTGTTATGAGGATAATAACCATTGTTATCGTCAAAATTATTATTGTCATAATTATAATCGTCATTATTATTATTCTGTATATATTTATTTGGTGTCTCACAAGAACCAAAAACTGATTTATAAAGAGTACATGCTACGACGAAATCCAAAAGGTTTAAAAGTATCATCTTCATGGCAATTTTTCCTTGAAATTTTTCAATCTGAAAGAGAAATGACGATAAATAGTAAATATTGTGCAAGTACATAAAATTTTTCATTACAGAGCGTTGATAATCCGAATTAATTGTGACCTGATTCTATTCAGATTATCAAAATCTCTAGATTTTTTAGATGAACCAAAAACAGGCTGCTTAGTGCATTCAATAAGAAGAAATCTTGTTTAACCCATTCACCTTTAGGGTTAGATAATTTAAGCAGAAAAATGAAACCATATAGTATGTAATTGTACAACATAGGAAAAATACAAAAACTTACACTAACATCTATACACCATATGTACATAGGTACTTCATGAACATATGAATGAAATACGTGCTGTATAGGTTTTCGTTGACATAGCTCTTGAAAAAATACGTAGGTAGGTAATTGATTTTTAAACTGCAGTTCCAATTCGATTTTTTGCAGTTTGGATTATCGACAGGTCGGTTTTTTATGTCCGAATTATCAACGCTTTGTATTTCTTATAAAGCTAACATATTAAGTACTTCACTGTATTATCATCGATTCTTTAATTTTTTGGGACCGTTAAAGTATTATGTTAGCACTATAGGGGGGCGAGGGGATCTTTGCTTTGCTCATGTTTGATGACATGGGGGGTGAGGGGTCGATGTGGTGATTACGTCAGCATTAGTTTTTTTTTCACGCATTGGCAACCCACACATTGTCTATGCTTGAAAACCAAACACATATTCGGGGATTCCCACAAATAATGAATACTTTTACGTACTCGCTCATGGACTGAAGACTGTTAATTGGAATTAATATGTATATCAAAAATTCGAAAGAAGTTTGTTTTGTTCTTAATGGTAGGTACTTAATAAGATTATTATATTTTTATAACTAACTCTATGTTGAATACTGTGTCAATAAAAATTGTTTAAATGAATATTATGTTCTACAAAGTCCTCTATCCTGAGCCTATTTTATAACTGCTGCTCATGAATAAAAAAATAGAATACATTAAAAGAAAAATGCATATACGTATCAATGTTTACGTAAGCATGGGAGGGGGGGGGAGAGCTTTACTTACTTTTGCTGACGAGGGGGACGAGGGGGTAAATAATTCCAATTCAAGTTGTGAAAAGTTTTGTCAGTTGAAAAACATCAATGAACAGTAGATAACACACAGATCTTGAAGGAAATCTCACTTTTTAGTCGTATTTTCCTCAAGAATAATAGACTATTGTATTATATCGAAAGTAAACAGTTAGGTACGGGAGTGGTTTTTAAATCGACTATATATCTTCTTGACCAAGAATATAGAGGTATTTTAGGTTATGCTGTACTCCAAACTGACTTAGGATATTGACAATTTGTATGTAGAATAGAACAGAAATGAGGGGGAAATACGACCTTTGTGACGGAGCTCTAGCTGCTCACGCGTTTTTTTTCTACCCCATTTAATTGCAACCTTTGTCCCTAATCCCGCTCTGTCCTCAGTTCTGCCCTTCCTAGGCAGCTTTCA
This sequence comes from Cynegetis impunctata, assembly GCA_030704885.1. Taxonomy (NCBI): domain Eukaryota; kingdom Metazoa; phylum Arthropoda; class Insecta; order Coleoptera; family Coccinellidae; genus Cynegetis; species Cynegetis impunctata. The sequence continues at coordinate 14,324 of JARQZK010004536.1, read as the reverse complement.
CTTCGCATGCTGCTTCACTTCTGTCAATTCTAGCAATTGATGAGTTGAAATTGTCGCGGCGACAGCGCTGTATTTTCCGTTTGCAATATTATATTAATGGATCGAAAATGAATTGGATAGAATTGTTAACAGGAGAAGATTGTTTAATTCTTGTTTCGTTTTGAAACTTAAAGAAAACGCTCGAGTAGCAGAACTGCTTCACTGAGGTCGTATTTATCTCCGGAAGTGCATCGAGTCCAGATACGATTCAAACTGAATAAATTGTGATTTGCAGAACAAAGAAAAATGATTTTATAACAAGTCAAAATAAAAAAAATTAGTTAAAAAAATGTGCATTGCGTACTGAAGAAACACGCTTTGATAGCAAACCGTAATGAGAGTAAGAAAATGATTTTTATAATTATTTAAATGAAAATTCGCCAAGTGCATCGCGTACTACGGAATAGTCTCAGCGAAGTGGGACTTATTACTACCTTCGAAATGAGAAGAAATCTCCCGGGGAGTTTCCTGAATCTCTAATAACAATTTCATTCTCAACTGCATTTGATACTTTGTTAATATTCTTGTACATTACACTTTGAATAAATTTAGAGCTACGGAATTTCGGTAAAATAATTTCATAAAATACGTCCCTTAACAGGCAGCATATAAACAGCTGCCACTAGTGCCGCCTGTCTTTTGATTTCCGTTCAAAATACCAATGCCGAAAGGAGCATACAAAATTAGCATGGGCATAAGCAATGGCTGCGCTAGCGACTCGTTCACATACTCGGGCTGCCCACTTCCCTGCTCAATTCCATGTTAACTGCCGTGGACATGACCTGCATGTAAATGATCTATTCTAATGTGCTTGAATTTTAACCTTATTGCCGCTAGTTTCATTGAACAAAATCAATTATAAATAATATTTATATAATGAAATATTTGAGCAAAAAAAGTTTTTTGTAGAACGAATTCGTTTTCTCTCGATATAACTTCAAACCTAAAATGAAACAATATTAATTTCTCACCTGACTATTATCGAGAAGAAAACAATATTTCACAGATACGTACAGATTGATTATTCTTTGTCAATTGACAAAACTCCTACTACTAGTTATTCATCGTCCAGCAGATAATTGGGGGAATCACATAAAGGAAGTTCTTATCTATGTTATTTAACTCAGTAATCATGAAAGAAGCGCTGCAATAAACAAAACATGATTGTCTATACTAAGTTGTTCACTGAGAGAAAATGTGATTGATATAATTTTGTAAATAAATTGAATCATAGCTAACTATGAATCATATCAGTACTATTAAAATAATAGGTTTACTTGGAAGTACTGCTCTTGTAATGTTGAGCTGAATAATTCACTGACACTTTTTGAGAAATCTGATTTTGAGACTTGGGGATTTTTTTCCATGGCGCAATTTATTTCTCGTTTATATAGCCAATGGCCTGACCATCAACATTGTCTATGATTGTAAAAAAACTCATTTCAATCGGCACAGTCGTTCAGGAGGAGGAGGGTAACAACCAAAATTTTTTACCTCAACTCATTCTTCATCTTACTCATCCTCTGAGGATATTGAGTGAAAGTACACACACACAATTTGCTTTCAGTAATATATATATATATATATATATATATATATATATATATATATATCTGTACATATATATTGTATTTGAAAAACTTGGTTCTCGGGATGAACCGCGTAAAAGATTTGAAAAATCTCGACGTTTCGGCTCCTTTTGCAAAGCCATCTTCAGGAGAATTAGAAGGGAAAATAACTTAGATACGTAGCCTCAATCTGCCTACTCCACAAATCGAATATAATCTTTTAAATCCCGAATTTTTTGTGAAGCTGTAGAAATAGAAAAACGTCCAAATTGTTTGAACACCCGAGATGACAGTCACAGACTCCCATCAGCATGGAAGCCGCTTCTCAGTGGTCGCCGTGTCACACCCAATCGGAGCGCATCCCGCACTGATACCGTGCGTGAATACCCCAGTGACGTCAATACTACGTCAATAACTACGTCAATGGAGTACCCGCCCCCTTCCCTATAAATACGGCCACGCGACGATCGGTCCGTCAGTTGACTCTGAAGAGTAGGCAGGTTGAGACTTCAGAGTTGACAGGAAGCAGTACGGTTGGTGGAGTAGGCAGGTTGAGACCACGCAATCGTATTATTTCCGATTCCTCCTAAATTCGATTCGTGGAGTAGGCAGATTGAGGCCACGTATCTGAATTATTTTCCCTTCTAATTCTCCTGAAGATGGCTTCGCAAAAGGAGCCGAAACGTCGAGATTTTTCAAATCTTTTACGCGTTTCATCCCGAGAACCAAGTTTTTCATATATATATATATATATATATATATTTAAAATTAAAATTTATTTGCGCTGAGCAGAGAGTGTACGATAAAGATAATTAATTCATTGAAATTCATTTTAAAAATAGATGGTTAATCAAATCAAATCAACTCCCCAACGGAGCTAGGTTTATGAGATCTGACGACATGGAATTTCCATTCATCCTTATAGGAAGAATCTATAAGTCCGCAGCGGAGCAAACAGATCAGTTTTTGCTAGTGCGGCTATCTACTCTGCAGAAAACGGATTGTAGACTCGACGGCCAGTTCCTCCGGCCAGAGATCTCCCAGAGAGTTTCCTGAATTTCTAATAATAATTTCATTCTCAACTGCGTTCGATACTTTGTTATTATAGTCGCATCGGGCTGACTTTAAAATGAACGTAAAATGAAGAAAATTTGTATCCGGCAAATTTCCGTGGATTCGTGTTGGGTAAGGCAATATTAAAGTTCTCTCGTCGAGTGTCTCCCAAATTTAATGTCGGTTGGTTTTTATTATCAACAATACAGGTGCGAAATCAGTTTTTCCGAATTTCCGGAAAAAATATTCATCATAGAAAAAAGTGATGCAAAAACAAAAAATGTGCAATCAAAAGACCAATAAAATGAACTCCAACAGATCAAAATCGGACAATTCGTTCAAAAGTTATTGCAAAAAGAAGAAAAAAAACGTGGTATTTTTAGCTTTTTTTCAATTGTTCATAGGGTTGTTGTTATTTATTAAAATTCAATTAATACTTCCAAAAGTAATGAGTCTTAATGTATCGAAAAAGTGTGCGAAAGATGAGCGCTGTGTGATTAATAGTTTTTGGAAAATCCTATTTATTTATCCCGTTTCAATAATTATGCAACAGCTTTGAATCTTTGTTGTGAGAAACTGGCCGGACGAAAAAGGTTTTATAGTCAGGTCATTTTGAAGGTAAGTAGCTGACTTTTAATTTCGCAGAATTTTATTTTTTTGCCGAAAACCCTTTTAAATTAAATAAACAAGTAACTACCAAAATATAGCAGCTTTTTTTTTATGAACATTCAGAATAACTTGGAAACTATTCACGTTAGTGAAATGAAATGGGCTGGAATCGAATGCCAGTTAAAAAACAGGCATTTAAAAAAAAGTTGCTAGGCCCTTTTGGAGCCAAGTTAGCCCTTTAATTTCAAAAAATCACAGCGCCCGTAATAATTAACATTAAGGGATGAAATTTTAATAGGTTCTATATTAATAGTAAAACTGTATAAATAAATAGTTCTTAATAATATAAGTCCATAATTGTTCCCACAATAGCCGGTGAAAGTGGGGCTACTCTGAACTTGCTGGTCGGAAGGGTTTCGCTCGAGCGCAAGAAGAACCTCAAAATCGTACGCGCTGTAAAAATTTACAATATCTCAGCTTCTAATTAACGTAGAACCTTCTTTTTTTTTAATCTGGGGTAGCATGAAGAAATAATAACAACTGGCTATTTGCCATAATTGTTAATAATAATCGAAAGTCAGTAAATTAATTTTTTGAAAATTAATAATAATATTTTGTAATTTTGACAACTCATTAGTAAGAAATTTTGAATATTGTTTAGACGATTGAAGAGTGTTGAGATTAGCCAACAAAATTGATGAATACAATTGTTTCGTTAAATCGCGAAGTAAAAAATAGTTATGAAAAAAAAATTGTTACGCTTATTGGGATAAAAAAAAAAACTTTTTCTTTCTTGTCATTTTTTGGAATAATGAGCTCTTTCGAAGATATAATCAATTGTTTATAACTATTTACTTCGCGATTTAACGAAAATGAAGGGCTAACTTCACTCCAAAAGGGCCTAGCAACTTTTTTTTAAAATGCGTGTTTTTTAACTGGCATTCGATTCCAGTCCAATTCATTTCACTAACGTGAATATTTTCCAAGTTATTCTAAATGTTTATAAAAAAAAACTGCTATATTTTGGTAGTTACTTGTGCATTTAATTTTTCGGCAAAAAAATAAAATTCTGCGAAATCTAAGAAGTCTAAGTCAGCTACTTACCTTCAAAATGACCTGGCTATAAAACCTTTTTCGTCCGGCCAATTTCTCACAACAAAGATTTAAAGCTGTTGCATAATTAGTGAAACGAGATAAATAAATATAGACCAGGGTAGAAGAAGCCTTTAAAAATGATAAAAAGTGAAAAAAAATAATAGTAGGACGAAACCCATTATAAAATGAGCAGAATATGATAAAAATGAAAGGAAAAATAATTTACGGGCGATTTGAGGTCGGGAAGGTGAAGGGGGTGGGTTTTTAAGGGTAAAAAACGGTTTATCTCGATTTCCGGCAAAACTACAAGTCCTATGGAAGAAAGTCCAATGACAAAGTTGTAGGTAATAAAAAGATCTACAACTTTTGTATTTACGCTTTTTTCACTAAATCTCAAAATTTATGTGAAAAATTCAAAAAACCACGTTTTTGGTTTTTTATTTCTATCTTTCACAGAAAAAAAAAGTTTTCAACGGAATTTGGAGAAAACTTACCTTTTTATGTTTCAAATGCACTGTAATTTATTTGATTTGAAATATTTATTTTTTCACCTTATTTTGACTTAACATCGAAAAAGCACCCTAATTTTCAATCGAAAATTCACCTGTGAAAATATCAGCTTTTTCCAAAAACTTGATGTGCTTCAAATGTTTCGATGAAATCTTTACTTTCCGATGATGTATACAATTGCTATAGTAAATGTTCTCAGAAAATGCAAAAAAATCGACAAAAACACGAAATTCGAATTTTTTTTATGTAACAATTTCTTCTAAAAAATGTGACTGCTGCAATTTTTTTTCAATGAAACAGTTATTTATTAAATTCTAATCATATTTATGTCATAAAAATACTATAGTAAATGTTCTCAGAAAACACAAATGTTCCTCATTCATCCGCCAATGTGAGCAGATATTCTCGATGACCGTGGCTATGGCCAAAGAATATTGATATAATCCTAAAAAATAACTATATATATATATATATATATATATATATATATATATATATATATATATATATATATATATATATATACAGGGTGTAACGTAAATAACACGCCGGAGTGACACTGGAGGTAGATTGGCTTCAGGTCAATCGGATAACATCAACATGACCTCAGTAAAAGTTCTCTGGTTTTCGAGATATTGTCACTCTTATGTTTTTTTCAAAAATCTATACTTTTTGGTCATTTTCTCGCCTCATAAATATAAATAAGTTCCAACTCCTGTTTTTTTTCTTCTTATTCTATCATCAATATATTGTTGAGACAATCGACCTATCATTTCATTAAAAACTAGCTCGCTAACCTAAAAAAAAATCAAGTTGTTTCAATTCAATTTAAATCCGAAAACGTTGAGTAAAGTTTGACTATTTACTGTGAAAAAATATTGTACCAGACAGAATCAGCAAATCATCTTGAAAACTAGCCTTTTTAATGCTCTTTCGAAAACGGTATAACTTTTGTAGTTTTTTTCTTTGAAAAGTCTTAAAATTCCAATTTTTGTCATTGAAGTCGTGCTACTACGAAATACACTGCGCCGCAAATTTAACGCATAGCTCAAATATTTCCTTAGTTTTGACTGAATATTTTCTTAGGCGGTGATCCGATTTGAATAAATTTTTCACCAAATTGTAGCTCCGTTCTTTGAGCAAAAGCAATAGTTATAAGATGATCAAAAAAAATGAATAAACTTATTGTACAGGGTGTTTGAATAGCGATCTGTTTTCTTCGTCCAAGTTTACATCATTCTGCTGGCAATATCGGGTAGCTCAGGCAGAAAAAAAAAGACGGTATTATAATCGCATGACTTCTGAGTAATTTGTTTTTTCAATCATCTGTTTATCTTGAGCCACTCGAAAGATATTCATGTTTTTATAATTCTCACACTTTTCAAACGAAATTTTTTAAAACTTTTTTGTTAATTTGCGAAGAAGGCTGTGTATTCAAAATTTCTTCACAAGTAGAAACTGTGTTTATTTGGTTTTGTATATCTCTCCATACTACAAGTCTGAGCTACCCGATATTGCCCGCAGAAGGATGTAAACTTGGACGAAGAAAACATGTCGCTATTCGAACACCCTGTACAATAAGTTTATTCATTTTTTTGATCATCTTATAACTATTACGTTTTCTCAAAGAACGGGGCTACTATTTAGTGAAAAATTAATTCCAATCGGATCACCGCCTGAGAAAATATTCAGTCAAAACTTAGGAAATATATAAGCTATACGTTAAATTTGCGGCGCAGTGTATTTCGCAAGCAGCACGACTTCAATGACAAAAATTGGAATTTTTGGACTTTTGAAGGAAAAAAACCACAAATGTTATACCGCTTTCGAAAGAGCATTAAATAGGTTAGTTTTTAAGATCATTTGCTGATTCTGTCTGGTACAATATTTTTCACAGTAAATAGTCAAACTTTACTCAACGTTTTCGGATTTAAATTAAATTGAAACAAC
>JARQZK010004536.1:0-2500 GCA_030704885.1 Cynegetis impunctata | reverse complement strand
TGTAAATTTTTCAATGGAAAGAAAATATATGATTTTAAACTCATCAAGCTGTTATTACTGATGTCTAATATTTTGAGATTATAAAGTTCATTGAAAACTCCGGATTCTAAATATTCGATTTTATTCGCTGATATGTTCAACTTCTTCAAATTCTTCAAATCACTCAAAACATCGAGTGGAATATAATTTATAATGTTTTGAGAAATATCTAACGATTCTAAGTTGGAAAAATTTTGAAACATTCTTCTCTGTAGAATTGAAATATTGTTCTTTGAAATATCGAGAGTGAATAAATGCTGTTGTTGCAATGTGGAGAAATCATCTGAATCGAAATGATCCAGATGGTTATTTGAGATATTCATAATTTTAACTTGGTCGATATTTCGGAAGACATTAGACGAATAATTATTTATTGAATTTTTGGAAAGATCAATGAATTCGAGTTTACTTGAATATTCAAATACATAATCATTCAGCTCAGAAATATTATTATTATCTATCTGAAGTACCTTTAATGTATTGGGAAACGAGATGTTGCTCAGATCTGATATTAGATTATTTGAAAGTGAAAGTTTTTCAATGACTAAGTTTTTAATGCATTTTTCGATCTCAACAATTTTATTATTGCCCAAATTCAAGTAACGCAGTTGCAATAATTTGGAACATAAGTTGCTATTCATAGAAATGAGAAGATTGTTTGATATATTTAGCGATTTCAATAATGTTAATGGTTCCATTAATTTCATTGGAATTGAAGTCAATTTATTGTAACTCAAATCCAAATGCGTAATAGACGAAGATCCATGAAATGATTCAGATTCGATTTCTCTTATCGAATTTCGACTCAAATTCAAAATTCTCAAACTTATTAAGGAATTGAGTGAACCTCTTGTTATTTTAACAATATCATTCATCTCCAAATGAATTTCTTCAAGATTGAGAAGTCCCAAGAAAGCTCCTGTTTCAATAATGCGAACTCCTGAATTAGACAAATTTATTACTTTTAAGCTTCGTGCTTTCATGAATACATTCGCTGGAACTGTGGATATATTACTCATCTTGAAAGAAACTGACTTGCATTTAGAATCAGAACATGGAAGTAAGTTTTGTGATATTTCTCTAATATTGCTACAAAATATGTCATAATTCTCCGCTGCTTCATTTGTTCGCCTGCGATGACCATAATAATAATCATTGGAATAATAATCATTCTTTATATATTTATTTGGTGTCTCACAATCACCAAAAACTGATTTATAAAGAGTACATGCTACGACGAAATCCAAAAGGATAAATATCTTCTTCATGGCAATTCTTCTTGGAATTTTTCAATCTGAAAGAGAAATTACGATAAATAGTGAATATTGTGCAAGTACATAAAATTTCGCATTAGAGAGCGTCGGTAATCCGAATTAATTGTAGCCAGACTCTATTCAGATTATCAAAATGTCTAGATTTTCTAGAAGAACCAAAAACAGGCTGCTAAGTGCATTAAATATGAAGGAATTTTTCTAACGCCATTCACCTCTAGGGTTAGATAATTTGAGCAGAAAAATATAACCATATTGTATGTAATTGTAAAAGATAGGAAAAATACAGAAACTTATACTAACATCTATACACATATGTACATTCACAATTAACATATGAATGTAATACATGCTGTACAGGCTGTCCCATTTTCGATGTCCTTACGGGGTAACTCGGTTATTTTTAAAGATAGAGATTTGCGGTTCTCGCGAATGTTGGCTACTTTTTTGTGAATCACACAATACCTTAAACAAAATTTTCATAGCTTGCTTCGTTTTTGAGATACAGGGCGAAGTTGAAAATATTGCATTTTGGCCCTCGCCTTGTATCACAGCTATTTTTCAACTTATAGGAAAAGTAAAAACTGTGTTTTATACACTTTTTTACGTAGAATCCAGTGGCGTAGTGAGATTTTTGAAATGTCATTGTTCAGATATAACCCAAAGTTATATTTTTTTAAATGGGACACTCTGTATATTTTTCCATATTCAAAACATAAATGCTTTGAGCTTTTCAAAAATATATAATACTTATATAATATTTCAAGTATTAGCCCTGTATTTAGATAAATTTTTCATTTTTGTTATAGCAAGTCAAGACAAATATCACTTTAGTAGAACGTTTAGCGCAATAAACAAATATCACTCTCATTTATATATGGTAGCATGGAAAGTATTCATTAAAAAAATATTATTTAATATAAGTTACTAAACAAAGATTAATTTAAAAATTATTATAACAGAAATTAAAACTTATATGAAACACTGCTACAAAACAAAGCTCTATTATTTATCGGTTGAAAATATTTTATAAATACTGTTCAAATTGCTGTCCATTCTATTGAAGACTCAACCGATATATCTGAGGATAGCGTCAATCGACCGCAGTAAGAACAAAGGTCTTATGCGTAAGAATTCGAAAGCTTCTCTCGTGGCATTCATGAGAGCATTTCGATTTTCGTGTCGCGTGT
>JARQZK010004535.1:80000-88451 GCA_030704885.1 Cynegetis impunctata | reverse complement strand
GACCTTTAACCTTGACTTTTTTATTTTTATTTTATTCTAAACTCTTTGCAATATGTTATATTATATATATACATATATATATATATATATATATATATAATATATATATATAATATATATATAATATATATATATTATATATATAATATATATATATATATTAATATATATACATAAATTCAAATAGGACCCACAAATAAACATTTATTATTGTTGCAGGAGCCCTCTGTCCCAACTATATTCAATCACTTTCATGTACTACTCTTTTATCGGCTGTTTCATCACTGTCTTTGTTGGTTGGATGATTTCCTTCCTAACCGAGAATGACAGCGACGTATACGACGAGACTTTAGTTCATCCACTTGCTCGTAAGATGGCGACCATATTCCCTGGCAAAAAGCGCAGATATCTAGAGAAAAAGGAAAGTTCAGAAAAACCGAGAAACAGTTCCATGAAGCCAAATCTGAGCAACTCCAATTTCGAAAAGAGGAATGGCGTAGCAGGAAGCTCTCATCATGAAGTACCAATGCAGACTTTAGAAGTATACAAAACAAAATTGTGATGACGTCATCATCATGTTTTATGGACAGTAATAATCAATTGTTTTTTTAAATATTTACGCCTTATTTATTGCTGCTGTGATTTCTAGCCATTAATCTTGATAGTTTCAAGGAGAACAAACCTCTGAAGGGACACAAATTTTAGTACACCGATAAGGGCGGTGGAGTTTTAGTGAGATGATTTTGTATTAAGTGATAATGTTAGATAATAGAATTTTTTATCTGATTAATATTTTTAGTTGTTTTAGTATATTAGCAGTGTCTGTGCAATTTTTAATTTTCGTGTAGCTGTTCAGTGAGATCGATCTTTTTACAACCTGTACTTTATAATAATACTCAATCATTAATGAGTTATTCATTTCCTACATTATTTGGGCAGAATACTCTTCGAGTTTTCGGAACGAATTTTCTTGATCTAATGTAGTGATTGTATATTACTTTATTTTAAGTACTTAACCCAGTTGATCTGAAGCTTTATTATAATTTTTTCGTCAATATATTGAAACACATTTACCTCTTGAATATTTTCTTATTTCTCTTGTTGTGTCATTTTTCTCTATATTTTTTCAGAAATAATTGAATAAACTCCATCGAAACGTTCATCATATCATTATTATTGTAAATGCTGCTGAAGCAATCCTACGAGATAGGATTTGTTATTATATTTCATTGTAAAATTGTATAAGAACAACAGTTACTCCATTTATATTAAATGTTAAAAATCGGACGCTAGGTCGTCTTGAATTAAAATAGTTTTCAATAAACTTATGTATTTTATTTGTTTTTATTATCGTTTGTGTTTAATGATATGGTGGCGTCATGCATTAGTTCATTTAATGAAGGAGATATTCTGGAATGTGGCATTCCAAAGAAAATGTTTTATATTGATTGCATATCAACTACGTTTCCATTTTGTTGTTAATTATTTTATGTGATACTAGTATTTTTAATTATGATTTATTAGGAAATCAATATTCTGTGAATTATAACGTTGTAAATTAATAGAAGTCATGTGTTTACAAGTTTTCCTGCAGAGGATTCAGCGACGGTATGGCATGATTTAGGAATGAATAATGAGTTTTTGAATAGGTATTCATAAAATCGTATGGTTGCTAGTTGGTATTTCTCGACACGGGGTTGCTATTTTCGAAATCATTATTTAAATGTTAAGATTTTCGATCAGGTAGTCATACAGAATATATTTGTTCTGCATTAGGAAACAAGCTTAAGCGGACATGTGTTTGCGGGTTTTATTAGAGATTTTCCTGCACGGGTTCGCTCTCTAGAACGCCATCATGGAAATCATGATTTTAAGAATACATAGCAAGATTCTTGATGAGGTAGTCATGAAAAATATATTTGTTCTGCCTTGGAAAAAAATAACAAGCTAAGAAGACATGTGTTTACTTGTTTTATTTGATATTTTTCTGCACGGGTTCGCTCTCTAGAATGCCATGATGGAAATCATGGTTTTTAGAATACATAACAAGATTATTGATGAGGTAGTCATAAAAAATATATTTGTTCTTCAATAGAAAAAGACGAAAATTAAGAAGAAGTCGGTTTACCTGTTTTATTCGACATTGTTCTGCACGTGTTCGCTCTCTAGAACACCATCATGGAAATCATGATTTTAAGAATACATAGCAAGATTTTTGATGAGGTAGTCATGAAAAATATATTTGTTCTGCCTTAGAAAAAATTAACAAGCTAAGAAGACATGTGTTTACTTGTTTTATTCGACATTTTTCTGCACGGGTTCGCTCTCTAGAATGCCATGATGGAAATCATGGTTTTTAGAATACATAACAAGATTATTGATGAGGTGGTCATGAAGAATATATTTGTTCTTCATTAGAAAAAGGAATAAATTAAGAAGACGTGTGTTCACGTGTTTTATTTGACATTTTCCTGCACGTGTTCGCTATCTAGAATGCCATCATGGAAATCATGGTTTCAAGAATACATTACAAGATTATTGATAAGGTAGTAATGAAAAATATATTTGTTCCGCATGTGTTTATGTGTTTTATTTGACATTTTTCTGCACGTAATCCCTCGCTAGAATGCCATCAGGGAAATGACGGATTTAGGAATATATAATAAGATTATTGATGAGGTAGTCTTGAAAAATATATTTGTTCCCTCATGGCAATTATGACTTTAAGAGTAGATAACAAGATGTTTGATAAAGTATTCATGAAAAATATATTTGTTCTGCATTAAGAAGATTTACTGACACAGTATTGGCATTTTTAAAGAAAAAAAAATTGGCATAAATAAAGAAGACTTTCACTATAAATGAAAATCATATTTGATATTCATTAGGAAAACAATATCACTTAAATAGGATATACTTAATAAGTTTGATTTATGGGATTTTCCAATAAGTAGTTGCATTCTGAGAATTAATCATGGAAATCATAATTGAGTAATTAATAATCAGAATATTAACGAGGCAGTAACAATGAATATTTATGTTATTTATTTGGAAATCAATATTAGCTAAAGTACTCATGTATTATAAGGGTGTTACCTGAAATTTCGTTACTTGGAGATGGCATTCGAGAATACGTAATACGATCATATAAATTATGTTTAAAGGCACAAGCAATGAGATTTAATACATTACATAAAGTGACCTAGGAAAATTCTTTAATAATTTAAAAAATTATCAAACAACTTTCCAAGGAAGCTGGTTATACGTATTCCGCAATGCAAAATCTGCATTCACAATCGAATGGTGAATTATAGAAATTGTCAAGTCACCCCGACTCAAAATCTGCATACAGCTGTTTCGATCTTATTAGATCTCATCTGTGCAGCTTATTTGACTCGTAGTGAATTAACAAATTTCTAATTGTTCCCCAATACAAATCGTGGTCAGTAACACTGTCTGGATAACAATCCAGAGCGCCATCCCACCAAAGATATTGCAGAAATTCGTCGCTTGAACACGTACCTCCTGATATGAAGATATCTACTCTACAACAGTGGTGTATATGATTCCAAGGCACACTAGTATAGTGATTTAAAACCTTTGGATATACTCACGAGAGCGCGCTCCGAATATTCTAGCAGTGTAATACGCAAAACACAACAATCAAATCATGAAAAACATACTTGTCGACCATGGTCAATTTCATACATTACATAAAGTGAACAAGGAAAATTCTTTAATAATTTAAAAAATTATCTTTGGTGGGATGGCGCTCTGGATTGTTATCCAGACAGTGTTACTGACCACGATTTGTATTGGGGAACAATTAGAAATTTGTTAATTCACTCCGAGTGAAATAAGCTGCACTGATGAGATCTAATAAGATCGAAACAGCTGTATGCAGATTTTGAGTCGGGGTGACTTGACAATTTCTATAATTCATCGTTCGATTGTGAATGCAGATTTTGCGTTGCGGAATAAGTATAACCAGCTTCCTTGGAAAGTTGTTTGATAATTTTTTAAATTATTAAAGAATTTTCCTTGTTCACTTTATGTAATGTATGAAATTGACCATGGTCGACAATTATGTTTTTCATGATTTGAATGAGATTTAAGATTAGGCTCTCATAAAATATATCTTTGTTTTCCATTAGTAAATCATTACTAGTGAGAGGCTCCCCCGCCTATTAAATAGATCCGTGAAAACTATAGATCGATGAAAATATAGTTTCCCGAACCACGATGAGTGCAAAGCCCGTCCCTGCCTCTTTCGAACGGTACGCGACACGTCGAGTGCTGAGCCCGTCCCTGCCTCTGTCGAACGGGCGCGCCATCTGCTCGCTGTCAATTTCGATTTCGTGCGGTATCGGCTAGATGCTACAGCCTCATTGGGACTCGCCGTGCCGAAACTTCTCGATAGAATTCAACCCGTCCAACTATCGGCTCCAAAGGCGGTCACGTGAATTCGAGTCCATGTGACGCGAAAATAGTTCTTAAGCGTCGGGAATGCAGCGGTTTTAGCAAATTTCGGAGAAACGTCAAACTTAAAACGTTCGATATCGAAGATCGGCGTCTCGGATCGAGGCGAGACGTAGCCTAAGCACTACGGAAAGGACGTGGGCGATCGACGGGCGGACGATCTCCTTATCTCGGCTTCATAAGTTTGCCAAAAGGCGGCCTTCGGCCGCCTGCATTTTGGGAAGTCGAATTTGGCAAACCAATTATTTATTTAGTATTATATTATTATATATTATTTATTGGTTAGGCCGATACTTTGTAAAAATTTATATTCATAATGGAATAATATTTATAACAATATTCACATAATATATCTAATTAATCGGATAAATTAAACCGAATCAATACCAGGTACTACATTGTTGAACAAGTCAACTAAGGGACTATTGGTGAGTTCTTCCTGATTATTGAGGAGAAAACCATAATATTTGAAATTATTGATTGTTGTGATTGTAGATCATTCAATAAATCTTATTAGCTAAAAAGAGCATGTGTTATATAGATGTTATTCAAGATTTCAAAACATGACATTCTTGAAATAATGGCTGTATGATAAATAATGAGTTTTCAGATCGCTTAAACCATTATCTTATTTATTATTGTTCGAATTTAACGTCAATTATATTTATTTTTATAGAATAGTGTGAATTATACTACTACGCTGAATATTAAATTATATTTTAAACATCAAATTCAATCTTGATAATGAAAAATAAACTGAAGTGACTTCATCAGCCTATTATCCACTTTCATAATTTTGCAACTTTTTAGATACGATATGCATTTAAATTTTCGTTTCATTCTGCTTTGTAACGATTTATTGCGGATGAAGAATACCTGCAATTTCTTGCCGCAAAATATTAATTGCTATTGAAATTTTTCAGTCTATTAAGTTTGGTATGTTGATCTTCATTTAAATAAGACCATGAGTTAATAAATTTCAATATGATGCATTAATTTCAACGCCAAACATAGAGTCGGATTTGAGACACACCCGGTAGGAAGTCGAAGGCCGTCGAGGGACTGGAATGTATTATTTTATCATTCCGATATTTCAGCAACTTATTATATATTCTGTTCACAACCAGTACCGTTTCGAGTAACTTCAAGTGTCCAGACGCAGATCTGACGATTAAGCGCTGAGAACTTTCCAGAAAATTGATAGGGTTTCAATTCAAAATCTATTTCATTATTTCACGAAGCTGAAGAAAACCATCAATAGGGTTTGAGAGTAACACTTGATATTTGGTGAAAAATTAAAAAAATAAAATTAAAATATTAAGTTCAGAGTATTTAATTTCATAATATATATATATATATATATATATATATATATATATATATATATATATATATATATATAGATATATATATATATACCTATATATATATATATATATATATATATATATATATACTTATATACATTATACCTAAATATACAGGTCGTCCGGCCAAGTGCTCCTGCTGCTAAATTGTTTTATATACAAAATTGGGAATGCGTCAGACCACCTTGCCAGCCACTCGTTCTGAAAAATTAATCCTACACAAACAACAAAGCTGATTATTATGATTGTTGCACATGAAAACCTTCTCCGTGACAAAACCCTCGGATGTGATAATAAGTTTAGCGATGATCGGTCAAACGGTGTAGCAGTTAAGCGCTCTCATAATATAAATATATATATATATATAACTTTTTGATAATTATTAGCAATAACAGGCTTGGTGAATCTAAAAAAACTCGATTTCATTAAAAAGTTGACGTTTCGCCACGATATTCGTGGCTTTATCAAAACATATATATATATATATATATATATATATATATATATATATATATATATATATATATATATATATATATATATATATATATATATCTATACATCCATTTGTATATACAGCCTTTTGGAAATATTCCAAAAATAGTTCGACATCTACTTTGAGGACGATTTACATTTTCCGTGTTTTATAGATTCAACTTAAAAATATTGAATGGCATAGGGCATGTGGAACATCGAGAACTATTTTGATAATGACTCTAAGTGTTTGCTTGTTTTTAACCAAATTAATGATAAGGCCTACTAAATGAAACAAATTTTATGTCTAAGTTGTGAAATATTGACTAGCTTAGGCTTGGTGTGTAAAAATAAATGAAAAATAATTGCAATCTTTAAACGACACTAACTTGTTTAATTTGAATGAGACACCCCGTATTTTATGTCACCCACAGATGTAAAATTTAATTGTCTATCGAATACCTTTTCACACTCCAATCGATATCTCTTCACGTTTTCAAATAAAATGAAAATTTTCATCTTGCAAACTGATTTTAAGAAATTTATCATTTATTAAGTCGCCTATGGCGTTTTGAGAAATCAGAATTGATTGAAACAAACACCGAGATCATAATATATGCGTTTATTTTTCAATATCTTGAATGTTATGTACTAGTTCAAATTATGAAGGAAAAGAAAAGATATGAAACAAGCAATATTTTATATCAAGCGTTCAAAATGGCGACCATTAGACTCTATTTATTATTATTTATCGTAAGGTGATCTACAAATTCACTCTTAAATACAGGTAAAGTATCACACTCTAAAAACAACAATATCCTTTTTATAAAACCTTTAGTATCATTTGGGAACATATGCTGGCTTACATTTAGAAAATCTTCTCTGAAACGCTTTTTCATATTCTCTGGTGTTGTTGGAGTTGTGTATTATACCGCAGTTGTTAAATATTGACTTACTTATACTTGGTGTGTAAAAATAAAGGTAAAATTATTGCAATCTTAGAACGGCACTTACTTGTTTAACTTAAATGGATCGTCCCGTATTTTATGTCACCATCAGATGTGAAATTTAATTGTCTTTCGAATATCTGAATACACTCCTATCGATAACTCTTCACGTTTTTACATCAAATGAGCATTTTCATTTTGCAAACTAATTTTAAGAAATTTTTAATTTACCAAGTCACTCATGAAAACAGCTTATCAGAGAAGCTTTTCTAAATGTTATCCCGCGTATGTTATTAGATGTTATTGAAGGTTTTATAAAATAGATACGTTTGTGTTTAAAGTCTGGTGGTCGCTATTTTCAACGCTTGATATAAAATATTGCTTTTTTCATATCCATGATTTTTTTTTCCTTCTTAATTTGAACTAGTACATAACATTTAAGATATTGAAAGATAAACGCATATATTATTATGATCTTGATGTTTATTTCAATCAATTCTGATTTCTCAAAACGCCATAGGCAACTTGATGAATGATCCCGCACATTTAGTTAGAAAAAATAACGACAGCTAAATTCGCTAATTTTTGGATATATTATAGATACTGGCTACCTACACAACATATCAATTTTAAATTCTGTTCCTACGACTGGTTTAGAATATAGAGTGGTCCAAAAAAATCATATTCATAATTTCAGAAAATGATGTTAACATACAAATTTTTACTGTAATATGATAACTTCACTAAAAAACCGTTCCTTGAAGGAAGCCATCCAAATAACTTGAGAATGAGCCCGGCATATACAGGCTGTTTACTCGATGAGTTTGTGTATGCGGCTTCAACTTCGAAAGTTTTATGCCAAAAAACTCTATTTCTAGCTTCATTGATAACAAACGATATCAAAAACAGTGAAACAAAATACAGCTTCCTACCATGTATTGTTTAGAAAAAAAAGTGGTCCAAATGTTAAAATCACAGAATTTTTTTTCTTTATTACTTGAAAACTTTTTATTTGTGAGGTACTGGAGAGTAAGTAAGTCGAATAGTCTATAAAAAGTACATATCATGTTGAAACTGACGTTTTTATACGGTATGTTCATTTTTACAGGCATACCTCGTAGATAAAAATGTATTAATTATTTTTCATCTTGAGGTGATCAAGATATTAATTTAGAAATTGATGA
>JARQZK010004535.1:45000-75000 GCA_030704885.1 Cynegetis impunctata | reverse complement strand
ACACCGTAAATCGTAGGATGGAGCGTGAGATGCATCGGCTCGTGAGTGAAGACATATACAATTTGAATCTCTCAGGCAGTAAATATGTAAGCATTGGTCTGGATCCTTTCAATGATTTTCAATGTTTACTTAGAATATGTCGACATGGTTATCTTGATTTCATTTCATTCACGAAAAAAGAAGTAGATGAACTTACTGTTAAAATGCCTGGGATACTGAAGGAGTTAGCGAAAAACAGCGAAATTGAAGTATATCTGGATACAATTGGATTATATTCACTGTATTCTACATGTAACAACGTGTTGATATTCAAGGAAAGTAACTTCCCAAAACTTTTTCTGGCTGTTGATTCTTTAAAAACTCTTGCAGCAGGCATGAATCTCTTTGTACGGAAGATGGATGAAAAAATTGAAAGTGACGATGCTATTACCCGGTATTGCACAATTGATTATTTCGCAGATTTCATTCTCACTGAAATGCGTAAGCAACATTTACGTGTAATCGATATACAAACTTGTGCTGAATTCATAAAATTGAGTTACAATGACTCACCCCATATGTATGAATTGCTTGTAAAATATTATTATAATATTGAGAATATTGTATTGGATAGTGTAAGCTGGTAGATATGTTATTGTATATACATATGATTAAATGTATTATATAAAAATAAACTTAATCAGAAAATTTATTTATCTAATTACAAACCTTTTTATTTGAAACACTAAATTATTAAAAAAATGTAATTTGAACCATTCGTTTACATGCATTATAACAGGTCTCTCATACTAGAGGAAAAAAGAGTACACATATAAATTTTTAAAAAACCTAAATCCCATGTGTGATAAATCAGTTGTAAATATCGTATATTATTACGATGAATGACGGACAGTTTTTTGAATAAGAAAAACTTTTCATATGAAATATAGACAAAACCTCCTAGTGTTTAAAAATTATGATACTAATACGATCAATATTATATAAATAAATTGATAGGAAGTTAAGTATTATGTATTTAATTCAACTTAGATTATAAATTATAACCCATACTTTGTATGAAGTAGTAATAAAGTTAAATTATTAATTCATTCTATTATTCTACATTGAAAATTTAATAATTTTATAATTGTATGAACACTTTTAAACAATCACATACCTTGCCATGCCAAAAAAAAAAGCCCACACATATCTATACTAAACAGATAAAATTATTATTGAATATATGATTCATGCATTCATTGTATAAATGATTTATCCATGCGTTCAATTTGGTGAATATCGAAATTAAATAACTTATGCAATTTTTATAAGATTCATGAAATTTTTTCATCTGGAATATTTAATTTTTTTGTAAAAACACGTTCGTACAATACGTTTTGAATAGGATTTGCATATCCTACCTCTCTTGTGGGTGTCTACGTAGCCAAATTTCAAGTTAATCGGGTGTATAATATATGTATATATATATATATATATATATATATATATATATATATATATATATATATATATATATATATATATATATATGTTAACGGTATCCCTATACACCCCCTTTACGCTCCCCATCATTGATGTAAATATCGTATATTATTACGATGAACGACGGCCAGCTTTTTGAATAAGAAAAACTTTTCATATAAAATATAGACAAAATCTCCTAGTGTTTAAAAATTATGATGCTAATACGATACTTTAGAATGTTTCACTGTAGAAATAGAAAGAAATAATAATAACACTGTCTTGAAATTGCACATTGGTTTGAAATATGGAATAAGAGATTACTTTTCAAATATAAATAATAGTATTCGACTTTAGAACTATGCAAATGATCAGGTGTAAATATCGTATATTATTACGATGAATGACGGACAGCTTTTTGAATAAGAAAAACTTTTCATATAAAATATAGACAAAAACCTCCTAGTGTTTAAAAATTATGATACTAATACGATCAATATTTTATAAATAAATTGATAGGAAGTTAAGTATTATGTATTTAATTCAACTTAGATTATAAATTATAACCCATACTTTGTATGAAGTAGTAATAAAGTTAAATTATTAATTCATTCTATTAATTCATTCTATTATTCTACATTGAAAATTTAATAATTTTATAATTGTGTACATACTTTTAAACAATCACATACCTTGCCATGCCAAAAAAGCCCACACATATCTATACTAAACGGATAAAATTGAATATATGATTCATGCATTCATTGTATAAATGATTTATCCATGCGTTCAATTTGGTGAACATCGAAATTAAATAACTTATGCAATTTTTATAAGATTTATGAAATTTTTTCATGAATATCATCTGGAATATTTAATTTTTTTGTAAAAACACGTTCGTACAACACGTTTTGAATAGGATTTGCATATCCTACCTCTCTTGTGGGTGTCTACGTAGCCAAATTTCAAGTTAATCGGGTGTATAATATATATATATATATATATATATATAATATATATATAGATATATATATATATATATATATATATATATATATATATATATATATATGTTAACGGTATCCCTATACACCCCCTTTACGCTCCCCCATCATTGATGTGAATATCGTATATTATTACGATGAACGACGGCCAGCTTTTTGAATAAGAAAAACTTTTCATATAAAATATAGACAAAATCTCCTAGTGTTTAAAAATTATGATGCTAATACGATACTTTAGAATGTTTCACTGTAGAAATAGAAAGAAATAATAATAACACTGTCTTGAAATTGCATATTGGATTGAGATATGGAATAAGAGATTGATTTTCAAATATAAATAATAGTATTCGACTTTAAAACTATACAAATGAAAAACGCTATATAAAATATCGAACAAACATAAATGTTAAACTTTTTCATATAGGTAAGAAACCCACATTACTTTACTTTCCACGACCCCCACCATTCCTCCATGCTTACCTGTTATTGTGCAATCTCCGAAAATTACCGAAGAAACCCGAACTCTGTCCACGATTGTTGTGAATAAAAGCGTCTAAAATATTAGAAATAAAGATATCCGGTAATTATAAACATATAATAGTACCTAGTCCTCCAAAATGAAATTGATGCATTTCATATTGCTTTAATCATTCATATTGACCAAACTCATAAACTTATCAATCAAAACTGTTATTCAATCAAATCTTTTTAGATGTAATTACGAACAAAAATCTGATGATTTTCCTATAAAATGCATGAAATTCATCAGATCAATCAGATTTTATTTCTTTGATTGGGCAGAATGCGAAATTTTTTATTATAGATCTCATATTTTCTTTTTTAGACAGAACCTCCTAGTGTTTAAAAATTATGATACTAATACGATCAACATTATATAAATAAATTGATAGGAAGTTAAGTATTATGTATTTAATTCAACTTAGATTATAAATTATAACCCATACTTTGTATGAAGTAGTAATAAAGTTAAATTATTAATTCATTCTATTATTCTACATTGAAAATTTAATAATTTTATAATTGTATGCATACTTATAAACAATCACATACCTTGTTAGTCAAAAAAAAAATCCCACACACATCTATACTAAACGGATAAAATTGTTATTGAATATATGAGTCCTACATTAATCGTATAAATGATTTGTCCATGCATGCATTCAATATGGTGAACATCGAAATTAAATAACTTATGCAATTTTTATAAGATTCATGAAGAACAAAATAACTTAGGGAACTTTATTACAGAAAATTTATTTATCTAATTACAAACCTTTTTATTTGAAACACTAAATTATTTTAAAAAATGTCAAATATTAGGAGTAAATAAAACGTAGACGATAAATGTATACGATTGATGAATATCTTAAAATCATAACATTACTAGAAATACTGTTTTAGAAAATATAAACATGTATTCGATTAGGAAAGAATAAAATATAGAGGATAAACATATCCAACGATAAGTATATTTTTATGAAATAAAAGAATTCTTTTTTGAATATAAATAATTTTATTTGAATTTAGAACTCTACATATGAAAAACGCTGTATAAAATGGTGCTCAATGTTTTTTCTGAGAAATTGTTCAATTACTTACGCAATTATTAAATCTGGTAAAACATATGAATTACATAACTTGCTTGTGAAACATAAAACTACTTTTGAAAGATATGAAACTTTATTACCAAATTTGGCAGAAAGTTCATAAAATATATTTCACAACTTGAAAAGTTGGGTAGGCTATCGAAATTTTCAGGAAGCAGACGTCTTTTATTAAATTGTACCGAATAAATTTTAGATTCTGGTTGCTACACTATATGATAATTTTGATAACGTGCTATTTTTTCTAGGGATCTGAAATTCGTTCACAATACTCTTGAATTTTTAGGAAGTTTTTCCCGTTGATCGCAAAAACTGTTGAAAAAGATTTTCCGAAATATCATTACATACCTTTGAAAGTACTATTCCATATATTTAGTTTTGATCATTACTACAATTAGATGACCATCAGCTATTTTCTAGTTTTAATTTCAAAAATTGAATTTACGTATTCTGCAAATAACCCGTCCTTTTGTTTCTTGAAAAATCAAAATTGATATGATTGAAACTTTTTTCGTATACATGAAACGGTTCGAATGCTTAAATAGACTTTATGGAACTTTTTTTCATATAAGATTCACAAAATTTTTATGGAAAAACAAAAATAACTTTGCATGCAATAAGATGCCTGAAATTTTTTTCATCAGATTTTATTTCTTAAGACTTGCTCAGGGAACGCATTCATAAGTGAAAAAAATTTGAATTTGTATTATTTTATCATTGACAGTTTACACGCGATCTAAGTTATATTTGATAAACTCACTAGAACGTATGCTAATCTGTGAAAAATGTTAGTATGTTTCTTTGCTCTTATTAGTGGTTTCTGATGATGCCGTCCTCGTTGAATACGCTGATTGTTCACCTGTTGTGCTTCCAAGTTGGTTGAAGTGAAGTGGAGGGAGTCTCTATGAACCAACCTTACCACTTTCGACTAGATATGCACGTTTCTGGTCGATCACAACAATAAAGCAGTTGCACGTTATCGATTAATGTTCACTGGTCCGAATTTATTCGGATTTATTGATCAATATCCGTATCGATTAACCAAATGTTAAGCGTTATAGAGTTGTGGACTGTATATGTACGTTTTTATAGATAAACACCATGGTGTATTTAGATATATATTTTATGTTAAAATTGAGATGATATATACACAAGGGTGACTAAGAATTGACGTCTTGTTACTGTCTCTTAGCGTCTCTCGTTCGTATTTTCGCTACCTGCTTCTACCATCGCACACCCTAAAAGCCAGAGCAGGGATAACAATTTTTAGCGTTCTAATTTATTTCTTCGTTCAAAAATATTTTTAATCATCGCAACAGTTAAACTATGCATATGTTAATTTTTTTTTGCATCGCTCAGATATCTTTTGCAAAAAAGTGTCGCATATCAGGACAAAAACCTGTTGCAATGATTAAAAATATTTTTGAACGAAGAAATAAATTAGAACGCTGAAAATTGTTATCCCTGCTCTGGCTTTTAGGGTTGTGCGATGGTAGAAGCAGGTAGCGAAAATACGAACGAGAGACGCTAAGAGACAGTAACAAGACGTCAATTCTTAGTCACCCTTGTGTATATATCATCTCAATTTTAACATAAAATATATATCTAAATACACCATGGTGTTTATCTATAAAAACGTACATATACAGTCCACAACTCTATAACGCTTAACATTTGGTTAATCGATACGGATATTGATCAATAAATCCGAATAAATTCGGACCAGTGAACATTAATCGATAACGTGCAACTGCTTTATTGTTGTGATCGACCAGAAACGTGCATATCTAGTCGAAAGTGGTAAGGTTGGTTCATAGAGACTCCCTCCACTTCACTTCAACCAACTTGGAAGCACAACAGGTGAACAATCAGCGTATTCAACGAGGACGGCATCATCAGAAACCACTAATAAGAGCAAAGAAACATACTAACATTTTTCACAGATTAGCATACGTTCTAGTGAGTTTATCAAATATAACTTAGATCGCGTGTAAACTGTCAATGATAAAATAATACAAATTCAAATTTTTTTCCCTTATGATTGCGTTCCTTGAGCAAGTCTTAAAAATAAAATCTGATGAAAAAAAATTTCAGGCATCTTATTGCATGCAAAGTTATTTTTGTTTTTACATAAAAATTTTTGTGAATCTTATATGAAAAAAAGTTCCATAAAGTCTATTTAAGCATTCGAACCGTTTCATGTATACGAAAAAAGTTTCAATCATATCAATTTTTGATTTTTCAAGAAACAAAAGGACGGGTTATTTGCAGAATACGTAAATTCAATTTTTGAAATTAAAACTAGAAAATAGCTGATGGTCATCTAATTGTAGTAATGATCAAAACTAAATATATGGAATAGTACTTTCAAAGGTATGTAATGATATTTCGGAAAATCTTTTTCAACAGTTTTTGCGATCAACGGGAAAAACTTCCTAAAAATTCAAGAGTTTTGTGAACGAATTTCAGATCCCTAGAAAAAATAGCACGTTATCAAAATTATCATATAGTGTAGCAACCAGAATCTAAAATTTATTCGGTACAATTTAATAAAAGACGTCTGCTTCCTGAAAATTTCGATAGCCTACCCAACTTTTCAAGTTGTGAAATATATTTTATGAACTTTCTGCCAAATTTGGTAATAAAGTTTCATATCTTTCAAAAGTAGTTTTATGTTTCACAAGCAAGTTATGTAATTCATATGTTTTACCAGATTTAATAATTGCGTAAGTAATTGAACAATTTCTCAGAAAAAACATTGAGCACCATTTTATACAGCGTTTTTCATATGAAGAGTTCTAAATTCAAATAAAATTATTTATATTCAAAAAGAATTCTTTTATTTCATAAAAATATACTTATCGTTGGATATGTTTATCCTCTATATTTTATTCTTTCCTAATCGAATACATGTTTATATTTTCTAAAACAGTATTTCTAGTAATGTTATGATTTTAAGATATTCATCAATCGTATACATTTATCGTCTACGTTTTATTTACTCCTAATATTTGACATTTTTTAAAATAATTTAGTGTTTCAAATAAAAAGGTTTGTAATTAGATAAATAAATTTTCTGTAATAAAGTTCCCTAAGTTATTTTGTTCTTCATGAATCTTATAAAAATTGCATAAGTTATTTAATTTCGATGTTCACCAAATTGAATGCATGGACAAATCATTTATACGATTAATGTAGGACTCATATATTCAATAACAATTTTATCCGTTTAGTATAGATGTGTGTGGGATTTTTTTTGACTAACAAGGTATGTGATTGTTTATAAGTATGCATACAATTATAAAATTATTAAATTTTCAATGTAGAATAATAGAATGAATTAATAATTTAACTTTATTACTACTTCATACAAAGTATGGGTTATAATTTATAATCTAAGTTGAATTAAATACATAATACTTAACTTCCTATCAATTTATTTATATAATGTTGATCGTATTAGTATCATAATTTTTAAACACTAGGAGGTTCTGTCTAAAAAAGAAAATATGAGATCTATAATAAAAAATTTCGCATTCTGCCCAATCAAAGAAATAAAATCTGATTGATCTGATGAATTTCATGCATTTTATAGGAAAATCATCAGATTTTTGTTCGTAATTACATCTAAAAAGATTTGATTGAATAACAGTTTTGATTGATAAGTTTATGAGTTTGGTCAATATGAATGATTAAAGCAATATGAAATGCATCAATTTCATTTTGGAGGACTAGGTACTATTATATGTTTATAATTACCGGATATCTTTATTTCTAATATTTTAGACGCTTTTATTCACAACAATCGTGGACATTAGTTCGGGTTTCTTCGGTAATTTTCGGAGATTGCACAATAACTGGTAAGCATGGAGGAATGGTGGGGGTCGTGGAAAGTAAAGTAATGTGGGTTTCTTACCTATATGAAAAAGTTTAACATTTATGTTCGTTCGATATTTTATATAGCGTTTTTCATTTGCATAGTTCTAAAGTCGAATACTATTATTTATATTTGAAAAGCAATCTCTTATTCCATATTTCAAACCAATATGCAATTTCAAGGCTGTGTTATTATTATTTATTTCTATTTCTACAGTGAAACATTCTAAAGTATCGTATTAGCATCATAATTTTTAAACACTAGGAGATTTTGTCTATATTTTATATGAAAAGTTTTTCTTATTCAAAAAGCTGGCCGTCGTTCATCGTAATAATATACGATATTCACATCAATGATGGGGGGAGCGTAAAGGGGGTGTATAGGGATACCGTTAACATATATATATATATATATATATATATATATATATATATATATATATATATATATATATATATATATATATATATATATATATATATTATACACCCGATTAACTTGAAATTTGGCTACGTAGACACCCACAAGAGAGAGGTAGGATATGCAAATCCTATTCAAAACGTATTGTACGAACGTGTTTTTACAAAAAAATTAAATATTCCAGATGAAAAAATTTCATAAATCTTATAAAAATTGCATAAGTTATTTAATTTCGATGTTCACCAAATTGAACGCATGGATAAATCATTTATACAATGAATGCATGAATCATATATTCAATTTTATCCGTTTAGTAAAGATGTGTGTGGGTTTTTTTTTGGCATGGCAAGGTATGTGATTGTTTAAAAGTATGCATACAATTATAAAATTATTAAATTTTCAATGTAGAATAATAGAATGAATTAATAGAATGAATTAATAATTTAACTTTATTACTACTTCATACAAAGTATGGGTTATAATTTATAATCTAAGTTGAATTAAATACATAATACTTAACTTCCTATCAATTTATTTATAAAATATTGATCGTATTAGTATCATAATTTTTAAACACTAGGAGGTTTTTGTCTATATTTTATATGAAAAGTTTTTCTTATTCAAAAAGCTGTCCGTCATTCATCGTAATAATATACGATATTTACACCTGATCATTTGCATAGTTCTAAAGTCGAATACTATTATTTATATTTGAAAAGTAATCTCTTATTCCATATTTCAAACCAATGTGCAATTTCAAGACAGTGTTATTATTATTTCTTTCTATTTCTACAGTGAAACATTCTAAAGTATCGTATTAGCATCATAATTTTTAAACACTAGGAGATTTTGTCTATATTTTATATGAAAAGTTTTTCTTATTCAAAAAGCTGGCCGTCGTTCATCGTAATAATATACGATATTTACATCAATGATGGGGAGCATAAAGGGGGTGTATAGGGATACCGTTAACATATATATATATATATATATATATATATATATATATATATATATATATATATATATATATATATATATATATATATATATATATATATATATATTATACACCCGATTAACTTGAAATTTGGCTACGTAGACACCCACAAGAGAGGTAGGATATGCAAATCCTATTTCAAAACGTATTGTACGAACGTGTTTTTACAAAAAAATTAAATATTCCAGATGAAAAAATTTCATGAATCTTATAAAAATTGCATAAGTTATTTAATTTCGATATTCACCAAATTGAACGCATGGATAAATCATTTATACAATGAATGCATGAATCATATATTCAATTTTATCTGTTTATTATAGATATGTGTGGGCTTTTTTTTTTTTTGGCATGGCAAGGTATGTGATTGTTTAAAAGTGTTCATACAATTATAAAATTATTAAATTTTCAATGTAGAATAATAGAATGAATTAATAATTTAACTTTATTACTACTTCATACAAAGTATGGGTTATAATTTATAATCTAAGTTGAATTAAATACATAATACTTAACTTCCTATCAATTTATTTATATAATATTGATCGTATTAGTATCATAATTTTTAAACACTAGGAGGTTTTGTCTATATTTCATATGAAAAGTTTTTTATTCAAAAAGCTGTCCGTCATTCATCGTAATAATATACGATATTTATCACACATGGGATTTAGGTTTTTTAAAAATTTATATGTGTACTCCTTTTTTCCTCTAGTATGAGAGACCTGTTATAATGCATGTAAACGAATGGTTCAAATTACATTTTTTAATAATTTAGTGTTTCAAATAAAAAGGTTTGTAATTAGATAAATAAATTTTCTGATTAAGTTTATTTTTATATAATACATTTAATCATATGTATATACAATAACATATCTACCAGCTTACACTATCCAATACAATATTCTCAATATTATAATAATATTTTACAAGCAATTCATACATATGGGGTGAGTCATTGTAACTCAATTTTATGAATTCAGCACAAGTTTGTACATCGATTACACGTAAATGTTGCTTACGCATTTCAGTGAGAATGAAATCTGCGAAATAATCAATTGTGCAATACCGGGTAATAGCATCGTCACTTTCAATTTTTTCATCCATCTTCCGTACAAAGAGATTCATGCCTGCTGCAAGAGTTTTTAAAGAATCAACAGCCAGAAAAAGTTTTGGGAAGTTACTTTCCTTGAATATCAACACGTTGTTACATGTAGAATACAGTGAATATAATCCAATTGTATCCAGATATACTTCAATTTCGCTGTTTTTCGCTAACTCCTTCAGTAACCCAGGCATTTTAACAGTAAGTTCATCTACTTCTTTTTTCGTGAATGAAATGAAATCAAGATAACCATGTCGACATATTCTAAGTAAACATTGAAAATCATTGAAAGGATCCAGACCAATGCTTACATATTTACTGCCTGAGAGATTCAAATTGTATATGTCTTCACTCACGAGCCGATGCATCTCACGCTCCATCCTACGATTTACGGTGTTGTGGTACACATCTTCAGGATAAGGAACCATGTTTGTTGAACTGTAATTACCATCTATTGATGACGTTTGCGGCGTGTAGTGGTAGCCGGTGGTGTATTTCTTCTGAGTTCTCGTTTCTTGCACTGCTTTCCTTGATTTCTCCGATTTCGACGGCCATCTTTGCGATCGAACAGTCTCGTTTTTACTGTACATGGTATTTAACTGCTGGTAGATATTGAAGAATAACTGCCTATTTGTTTGCAGTGAGCTGTTTTTTAAGCCCTTACCCCCTCCAAGTTTTGTGGTATTATTCCACCGTTTGTGTGTGTGTTTTCTTAGAAATATTACCCACCCGTTGAATAACTAATGTTAGGGGTGGATTTCATACGATTTACGAATTTTGGTCTAAATTTGTGAAGAAAAATTCAATTCTCGCGATCCTCAATCATTAGTTAATACGGTCCTGCCCTAACATCTGCCCCAAACACCTGCCCAAACAAAAGAAACAATAGGAACAAAAGAACTGCTACCCGCTTTTGTGCAGAGATATTCGCTTCAACCTTTTGTGTGTGTTTTCTTAGAAATACCTGGCCATGTCGAATAACTAATGTCAGGGGGTGGATTTCATACGATTTACGAATTTTGGTCTAAATTTGAAGAAAAATTCAATTCTCACGATCCTCAATCATTAGTTAATACGGTCCTGTCTAAGAATAGACCGCACACCTGGTCTAACAAAAGACTGCACCACACAATAGGAACAAAAGACTGCACCGCACAATAGGAACAATAGACCGGCCCTAACAAAAGAAACACCTGGCTGCACACCTGCACCCCGAACAATAGGAACAATAGACCGGCCATGATTTATGACCTTGAGCTGTCATCATCAATCATTTTTAATGGCTTCAAGTCAATCCTTTCTACTTGTGTTTTCTTAGAAATATTACCTGCACCCCCTATCTAATGTCAGGAGTGGATTTCATACGATTTACGAATTTTGGTCTAAAATTGTGAAAAAAATTCAATTCTCACGATCCTCAATCATTAGTTAATACGGTCCTGCCCTAACATCCGCCCCAAACATCTGGTGTAACAATAGATCGGTTATAACAAAAGACCGCACACCTGCACATAACAATAGGAACAAAAGACCTGGCACCCCCCGTCGTGATTTAATGGCTTTGGGTCAATGACAATAGGAACACCTGTCCCCAAACAAAAGACTGGCCATGATTTATGACCTTGAGCTGTCACCATCAATCATTTTTAATGGCTTTAGTTCAATCCCTTCTACTCATCTCTGTGTTCCAAACCGGCCCCCTTCTCTGATTGCTTTCGTTTGTACTCCAAAAACTCTTTGAACTACGGCAGACATCCTCCAGGCAGCAACGCCATACAACATGATGCTGTAAAACCACACTTAGTATACAGTTTTAATTGTATAAAGTGATATGTCACTCAGGCCTCTCAGAACGAACGTGTTGCCTGATAGTTATCTACAAAAAGTCTCCACATGTACATCCCATCTCATAGTAACCCCGGTCGCCGAACGCCGGGTGATGACAGTAAGACATTGTCACAGAAGGAAACTGAGGGCTGCAGAAATACATAGGGAGGACTGAATGTTGTCGCAGGCTCGCGGGAAAAAATAGACAGCGTCTCCTAGCAGAAAAAATTTCGTCATAGCTTCGATTGTTACAGAAAGGCAAGAAACATTCTGCTACCGGGGTTGTAATCATGGAGAGCCATAAGAATCAGACAACCTGTGTCCACCTATATCCACCTCCAGGTGGCAGAATCTGAGCAGAAACATAATAATCACCTTTATTTTCTACTGGTTTAGCAATAGTTTGAGGGGAACCAGTGCTCAGTCCGAAATTTTGCCTTCCACATACTTCGGAAAGCTGTCTTTTGAGATTCATCTATCTACAAAAATCATTATGACATCTACAAATGCCAAAAACCTTTCGTTTTCCGCTCATGAGGGAAGATCGGTTATATATATCAAAAACAGCATCGGACACAGGATTGATCCCTGAAGAAAACTTATGCTGATCTTAATGGGGAATGAATGGAGGTCATCCACCATCACACCCTGAGTTTGGTGCTGCAGAAATGATTGTAATAAGCTGATGTTACTGTCACCGAAGTTGTAGTGAAATAGCTTACCAATTAGTACGTCACATGCCATCAAATCAAAGGCATTGTTTTTTTATCTTTATCGGTATCGATGAGGGTTAAAATCCCCCTAGGCTGACAAATCAGACAAAACGACCAAAAGTCATTTTCAGATATTTATGGATAGTCCAAAACAATATGTTATGAGTTTAATATTACAATTTTACAACCTAGAACCACTAATCGGCCAACTAACAGAAATAATGAAATAAAGAATATTATCGAGGAGGTATTTATATTCCGATTTTAGACCAAACAATACAGAGAATAGATGCAAACTTTATAAATAACATAAATACTCTCGAACCTTTTCAAAAACTATTATGCAATAATAATAATTTAGACATTAAAGAAATTTTGAATTCCACCAATTTTGGAAATGTATGAACTGGATGACTCTGCTGCTATGGAAGAACTTACAGTTTGGATCAAATTTATCAAAAATAACACTGAAAAGCAACAAAGTGCGATTGAGGCATTGGAAAGATGCAATAGAAATTTATTTCGAACAATTCATAAACTTAGAATTATATTGGCAACTTTACATATATATATATATATATATATATATATATATATATATATATATATATATATATAATATATATATATATATATATATATATATATATATATATATATATATATACGGGTGTGCCGTAAATAACACGCCAGAGTGACACTGGAGGTACATTGGCTTCAGGTCAATCAAATAACATCAACATGACCTCAGTAAAAGTTTTCTGGTTTTCGAGATATTGCCACTCTTCTGTTATTTTGAAAAATCTATACTTTTTGGTCATTTTCTCGCCTGTTTTGAATATAAATGAGTTCTAACTCATGTTTTTTTTTCTTGTGCTATCATCAATATATGGTTGAGACAATCGACCTATCATTTCATTAAAAACTAGCTCGCTAACCTCAAAAAAAAATCAAGTTGTTTCAATATAATTTAAATCCGAAGACCTTAAGTAAAGTTTGAGTATTTACTGTGACTGTGAATCAGCAAATGATCTGAAAAACTGGCCTATTCAATGCTCTTTCGAAAACGGTATAACATTTGTGGTTTTTTTCTTTCAAAAGTCTAAAAATTCCAATTTTTGTCATTGAAGTCGTGCTACTTGCGAAATACACTGCGCCGGAAATTTAACGCATACATTGAATATTTCCTAAGTTTTGACTGAATATTTTCTCAGGCGGTGATCCGACTTGAATAAATTTTTCACCAAATTATATCTCTGTTTTTTGAGAAAATGCAATAGTTATAAGATGATCAAAAAAAATGAATAAACTTATTGTACAGGGTGTTTGAATAGCGACATGTTTTCTTCGTCCAAGTTTATATCCTTCTGCGGGCAATATCGGGTAGCTCAGGCAGAAAAAAAAATAGACGGTGTTATAATCGCATGTCTTCTGAGTAATTCGTTTTTTAAATCGTCTGTTTATCTCGAGACACTCGAAAGATATTCATGTTTTTATAACCGCTCACACTTTTCAAACGAAATTTTTTAAAACTTTTTTGTTAATTTGCGAAGAAGTGTGTATACAAAATTTCTTTACAATTAGAAACTGTGTTTATTTATTTATTTTGAATTGATTGGGCCTATACATGATGTAAATTAATAAGGATATCAAAACAATGGTTTATAAAAACAATATACATATTTATTTATATACACAAAGTAAAATAACGCATGACCCTCGATTCCGTGGAACTTCATCTTCTTCAGATGCTTGATGCTAACTAATAAATAGGTTTCTCCGTTATATCGAATACAAGAAATAAATAAATGACAAATTGTGTAGGAAGGGTAAATAGAAGGATGGTTACAAATAAGTGAAGTAGGAAAAACCTATTCTAAACTGGTAGTTAGGTAGTTCGGTAATTTTGAGAAGATTCGGGAGGGGCTTGTAGTATGTAGAGACATACAAAACCAAATAAACACAGTTTCTAATTGTAAAAAAATTTTGTATATACTTACAGCCTTTTTCGCAAATTAACAAAAAAGTTTTAAAAAATTTCGTTTGAACGTTTTGAAAAATTTCGTGTGAGCGGTTATAAAAACATGAATATCTTTCGAGTGTCTCGAGATAAACAGACTATTTAAAAAACAAATTACTCAGAAGACATGCGATTATAACACCGTCTATTTTTTTTCTGCCTGAGCTACCCGATGTCGCTATTCAAACACCCTGTACAATAAGTTTATTCATTTTTTTTGATCATCTTATAACTATTGCATTTTCTCAAAGAACGGAGCTATTAATTGGTGAAAAATTTATTCAAATCGGATCACCGCCTGAGAAAATATTCAGTCAAAACTTAGGAAATATTTAATGTGTGCGTTAAATTTGCGGCGCAGTGTATTTCGCAAGTAGCACGACTTCAATGACAAAAATTGGAATTTTTAGACTTTTGAAAGAAAAAAACCACAAATGTTATACCGTTTTCGAAAGAGCATTGAATAGGCCAGTTTTTAAGATCATTTGCTGATTCTGTCTGGTGTAATATTTTTTCACAGTAAATAGTGAAACTTTACTTAAGGTTTTCGGATTTAAAGTATATTGAAACAACTTGATTTTTTTTTGAGGTTAGCGAGCTAGTTTTTAATGAAATGATAGGTCGATTGTCTCAACCATATATTGATGATAGCACAAGAAAAAAAACCATGAGTTCGAACTCATTTATATTCAAAACAGGCGAGAAAATGACCAAAAAGTATAGGTTTTTCAAAAAAACATAAGAGTGTCGATATCTCGAAAACTAGAAAACTTTTACTGAGGTCATGTTGATGTTATGCCAATATACCTTCAGTGTCACTGTGGCGTGTTATTTACGGGACACCCTGTATATATATATATATATATATATAAATATAAATATATATATATATATATATAATATTAAATATAAATATATATATATATATATATATATATATATATATATACATATATATATATATATATATATATACATAGTCCTTGTGGAAATAGGTATAAAAACAGAAAGTTTTCCTAATTTTTTCTTGTACGACCAAACTTCTCTACTATTCTTGTAGTTATAGTTATTCAATCGCAGATGGGAGGAGTTGTAATTACCAGTAAGCTATTGAAGCCAGCAGCGATAACAAATCGCAAAATTTATCAAAATCTTGATAAACTAGATATTCATTGTTAGAAAGTTGAGATAACTCCTATGGCGTAAGTTTAGCAGAAATTATTACCTAGAGAAGAAACTACTTCACGTCTCAGTTAACGCTTCAATGATTATAATATAGTATTGAATGGGTATCAAAATATATGGCTACTTAACACATACTCAATTGCGTATTGAAACACATAATGTATTCATTCTTTCATACTTTATCCGGGTATGCATAGTTAGTTTGAAATAGAGCAATTAAACCTGCCAATGGTCCGCACTAAAATTCACACCATTGATTTTATTGAACTGTTATTAATTCAATTTGAAAATTGAAAAATATTGTATCTAGTGACTTCAGATACGAGCTATTACTTGAATCAGATGAATTTTTGAATTCTGAGTGTAGTGGTCTTTTCGTACATGATCTTCTTTATGACCAAGAAGTTTCGTCTCCAGCTTGAATAAAAATCTACAAGTTGTAAAACTATTACTCTCCATTTGCTTCTCAACTTCAGGTTTTAAATAATTATACGGGGATTCCTACATATTGTTATGGGACTTCGATGACGACATGTAATTTATATTCACAACAATAAAGAGTGATGAGTTATCTATGTCCTTTAAAGATTGAATCGAGTAAAATGTTCACCACGGAATTGAGAAAACCACGTTTTTTGAAAGTTTTACATGATCACTTTTCAAATTTCGTTGGTAAAATTTTATTTGAAAGTCTGAAACGAATGAAGCAATAAGAACATAGTATAAAACCTTTTAAACTAACGGATTTCAATGCAGTTTTCAGCAATATATAGAGTGATTTAAGAGGAAGGTTTATATGTACAACAAATACATATTATAGTAGAGAAAAGCAGAAGAATATATTTTTTTGGTGAGCTCAAATCGCAAACGCTGACTAAACCTTACGAGATAGATCAAATTAATGTACTACGGAGTTGTACACCATAAAAAGATCGATAAAAAAGTCCGCGATGGTATATATTTATCTCCGTGGATAATGCACAGTAACCATTTTTATCTTTTACATATTACAAACAAAATATGTGTTATTTACCAAGCTATTTTATACAATAACATACGTTGTACATTTCATGTTGATCAAAACTTCCCTAAGAGCATTTCATTAAAACGGATATCTTAGAAGATATCAGAGACTTAAAAAAGAGGCATAGCGGCTGGCGGGCCGTGCGTTTCGTGATGATTCTTATCTAGCCAATGATTGGAATGCTAGATGAGAATCATTCATTGAATAAAGATTTCCATATTATTTACATAGAGAGAATAGAGGATTGAAATTAAACTTTTGGGAAGCCCTAAAAATTAAAAGAAATAAAAATCCTGATGTGTAACTGAAAGAACAAATTGGCTCGAATCATTCTCTCTGCTGAATATGTTCAATACCTGATGTCGTTTGAGCAAATTTTCTGGAAGGATTACCTACCCTCCACCCTAATTTAATTTCTTGCTTCAATCGTTTTGCCCTAGGTATTTTATTTAAAACTAAGATACCAAGATTCCACTATTTCATTCTATCCGAAGAAGCCACCGTGTGGTGAAACGCCGCATCATAGAGTCAAATATAATAACCGTTAAAACCAAACATGTGTTTTTCTAATAATATTGGGTTTCAACCAAGTAACGGCCATCCATCCATCCAATAGGCGCTACAGCCCGGGGTGGGCCTTGGCCTCCTCAACAATTTGCCTCCAAGCGCAACGGTTCTTCACTGTAGTGCCCCATCACTCGCATGGCTCGTAGATCTTCCAGAACCTGGTCCATCCATCTCAGTCGTGGTCTTCCTCGTTTTCTGCTTCCGTACACTCTGGCGTTCAATATCTTTTTGGGCATTCTATGTTCCTCCATTCTTTGTACGTGACCGAACCATCGTAGCCTCTGTGATTTTATAAATCTCATGACGTCTTCATGATTGAGAATTTCATCTATCTTCCTATTGTTTCGGATTCTCCATTCTTCTTCACTCAGCCTATAGCTATATATATATATATATATATATATATATATATATATATATATATATATATATATATATATATATATATATATATATATATAGCTTCGTATATCCTTCTTATGATCTTACGTTCGAATATTCTCAGCCTATTTTGGTCATCTTGTGTCATTGTCCTGTTTTCACTTCCATAGGTTATTATCGGTCTTATAAGGGTCTTGTAAATTTTGAGCTTAGTGTTTCTGGATATTAACTTGTTCTTTAGTAGTTCAATGTTTGCAAAATAGGCTCTATTCCCACTTCGTATTCTTTCCTTAATTGCTGAACTGGTCTATGTTGTTGACTATCTCTCCTAGATACTTGAATTCAGTAACAGCTTTGAAACTTCTTTCTCCTATTTTATAATTTTGGACTGTCCTCCGATCTTCTGAGGCGGATATTTTCATATACATTGTTTTATTCTCATTTACAACCAGTCCCAGTTCCCTACGGTTTTCTTCAATCTGTTTGAATATTTCTACAAGTCGTTCTTTAACGGCCACATGAATTAAAAATTGCAAGAGATACGTTGTTTAGAATTATTTTTCTGATGATTAAACAATCAGATATCATTTGTGTACATGGAATGTAAATAAAGGAATTTCTATGCATTATTTTTCATTAACTAAAAAGTTGAAGGATTCAATAATTGATTAGGTATGTGATTGTGTACTGGAATGCACGGATGAATAAAAATGAAGAATGTGAAATATTCGAATTCATAAGTTACGCTGAATAATTCAAGACTTCCATTTCTCCTATATAAAAATTTTAGTTAAAAATTACTTCGATATGGAATAAGTGGGTAGGTCAAGATACAATAGTGTACATAATGATTGATATTCGTCGAACGGATGCTTTTGAAGGCTAACAACAAATCGAAAATAAATAAATTATTTTATTTTAAGACATAAGTCATAAGTGATATGGTTAGGAATATTATAATTCGAATACTGAGACAAATGGATGAAAAATAATTGCTCTGTTTGAAATTGAACACATAATATTACATATGTAAATTTTATCGAATAACGGAACATACATAGGTACATATATTTACTGAAAATTGAATAATTATATTTATATATAATTATTTTAAATATATATACATATATATATATATATATATATATATATATATATATATATATGTTGTTTTTTTTATTCTTCTTTGACCTTTTATATGTATTTTTTCACAATGTAATATTTCTTGGTGTTAGGTCACATTAATGTATGTGATAATATGTGTTGTAAGAATGTTCGACTATTTATTGTTTTTATTTTTATTTTGATGTGTTGATCATGTGCATTTGAGGATTTCGAAAAAGGCCACATATATGATATTTTACTCCGAACTTACTTAAGGTTGGTAATATGGTTCTGAAATTTTCTAAGCGAAACGATATTATCTTCACTTTATTACTCTTGTAAACATTTCGCATTCCACATAGTTTCGAAGAAATAAAATGTCTTAAATCCTGCTAACAGGCATTTCTAGTACAAGTTTGATGAAATTGCAATACAAAATTCAGTTGGCAGTGGAAACAAAAGCAGAATGCGTTTTGATAATAAATTTTCAATGTGACAGCCAGTTTTATCAATACAAAGATCGACGTAAAAAATTAAAATGCACCCTTCTTGAAATGTGTTTTTTGTGTAAACTTTCAACTCGTCTCATATATATATATATATATATATATATCATATATATATATATATATATATATATATATATATATATATATATATATATACATATAATCTCTTGATAATTATTAGCAATAATAGGCTTATTGAATCTTAAAAAACTCGATTTTTTTTATAGTTTTGATGAAGCCACGAATGTCGTGGCGAAACGTCAACTTTTTAATAAAATCGAGTTTTTTAAGATTCAACAAGCCTGTTATTGCTAATAATTATCAAGGAATTAGAAATAGTTCACAGGCAACAACAATTCGAATAAATATATATATATATATATATATATATATATATATATATATATATATATATATATATATATATATATATATATATATATATATATATATATAAATATATATATATATATATATATATATATATAAATATATATATATATATATATATATATATATATAATGAATTTTAAACGTACTACTGCACCTCACTATTAACTTTCGATACAGTTCAATAGTCACTTATTTCATATACTACTAAAAATGGGGTCTTATTTAATTGTTTCCTTTGATTTGTGATTTTCGTCAAAAATTTTTAGTCAAAATTCGAATATTGTAAAAATATACTATAATAAAAGTAATTGAACCATTCCATATGTTATCAAATTGATTATTTCCTAAACAATCGAAATAATTTCATTCATAATTGTTACATGATAATATATCAGAAATAAATCTATATAATTCATCCATTCATTCAATATTTCATACAAATGCGTTTGCAATAAATACCAATTACACTGTAATTCAGAGCGTTAAATGAAACCACAAAAAGAATCACCAGCGTTTTTCAGAATTCAGTAATAGAATATGGAATTCGAATAAATCGAATTATGCATTTTACACAATTTGACCACATCTCTATATATCGGGTATTGTTATTTACCATGGAATTTACGACATAAAAATATTTTCAACTAACGTTGTTTAAGAAAGAACATTTGCAACACCGCCATTCATTGGTCTGAATACGTGACTGTTGTAATAATAATTCTAATAATCTAACGAACTTTAAAAAGAAAAATTATTATTGTCTTTGTTGGTCTAGATTTGAGTAGGCTTTGCCACGACTCTATGCAAATTCCATTGCGTGAAATTCCGCCTAGATGATATATATGCTCAAGTATTAAACGAAAACACAAAATCAAATTGTTTTCTCTTCGCTCTTAAGGTCAATTGGTCCTTGTAATATATGAAATAGAATGATGAAGGCATGAAGGAATTTAAGAAGTAGAGCATTTACTAAAATGAATGAATTTAACTACATGAAATAAGAAGAGGACGATAAAAAAAACAAGAAGAAGAAGAAAAAGAGAGTTATATTTTGTTAGTAATTATTATGTTAGTAGATTTCATCAGTATATCTTCCAGGCAGTGAAGTGATGTGTCAAATCTCTTGTTTTTCCTTACTCACGCCTACATTCGAAATACTGGTCTGGAAAATCTGTAGCATCAGTTTATGAAAATCCTATATTGGGACTCATCTCTGAAAATAATAGGATATTGCACTGTATCGAAGGTAAATGGTGAGAAAGGGAAGTATTTTTAAAATAAGTTCCAGAACTCCTGATCAACAAGGCAGAAAAAAACTATCAAAATTTTGGCATATCCAAACTTTAGGGCAGGAAGTTGCATGATCTGAATTCTTTCAAACGAATGGCAAAAGATTTGGAAATCAATTATGCATAATGTATCTGAAATTTAGCCATCTAGAGATATTTGAGGGGTATATTGAGCTAAAATAAAATGGTTTTGGAAGGATTTTTGCACCACCAATACACAATATAGAAATTGAGTTTAGGGAATTGAATCGAGGATTAAGTTGATGCAGTGAAACTACGTTTTGTTGGTATCAACAGATTTCATGTAGAGATTTCTTATTTTGTCATGGTTTTCGAGGTTTTGAGCAACTCTACAGCTTCTGCAGAGTGAGATGGAGGATAGAAATTTGGTATGTATATAAATTTGTTGGCGAGGGCGTCTCAACTATTTTCTTCAACCTTTACAGTTTCAATGCGGAGGTTTCATGTTTTTCAGTAAATTTACGGTTTTGCTCACACCACCACATCTCCAAATTGACTTAGGAAGTTAAAATGAAAAAAAAATAATATAAAAAGAATATAAAAGACAAGAAAAAAAATACGGTCTCAGTGACATTTTGTATGATATCAAAAAGTAATAAACACATAAGTTAAAAAAATTTACAAATTAAAATTATGTGGTTTTTTTCATTCACATCAAATCACATTCGAGAAATGAAAAAATTGAAAACCGTAAATAATTCACAGTGATACACAATGAATAGAATCACTAGGCATTAGTAACATTAAGATAAAGCTGAGAATCTTCTTCTACGGAATTTGAGTGTTTGAAATATATCTTCCATATTTTCTAATGGTTTTTTAGATAATAGGTTTATATTTTTGGAAATTATACTTGATCCAATTACATAACTGTTTAGTTAATATTCGAAATGTTTCAACTGTCACTTTGGTGATTTTATTTTCTTGTTTCATTTACGATAGAGATCAATATTTAATATATTACCACCAGTTTTATTCCGAATATCTGCATAATGAATAAGCTGCCTAAATTTGCGATAACTAATAGTAATGGGGGCTCAATGAATGTGTGAATTCTGAGGAATTCAAAAAATTAAAATATATCAAGATTCTTAAAATTCAGAAAATATATAATTGATTGAGGAGTTTTGTGTTTGTTATCTATTAATTGATACTGAATTTAAGCGATACATTAATTAATGTGATATAAATGAGAATCAATATTATATGTATTCGAGAAGGTTATATAATAGATAGAGATTTTTATATACATAATGTAATGTGTGAAATAATTTTTATGATTTTCTCTTACATCCTAATTAATTCACAAATCATTCTCGAGCTAATTTGAAGAAAAATGAGTGTAATCGAATAAAGAAGTGATTTTATAATAGTTTTTTTTAAGGTGTATTGCGTACTCTGAAAGTTTGCAATTTCACTTGGAATATCATAAATTCATGTGTCCTACGGCACATTCAATGTGTGCCTTTGAAACTGTTTTAAATAATAATTTTGCATCAACTGATGGACTAGAAGAATTATTTTATTATTATAAAATATATCAAATATATTTCAATAATATATAATAATTGCGTTGTGTTCAGTTGTGGATCCTGGGCATATTGTGGGGGGGCAAACTACCATGAATCGACCCCTCTGCAAAGCTTGCCCCCGATATTTTTTTTTAGAAAACAAATTTTAATGCCTAGTTATTTATTCTAATATTTTTTTGCATTTTAGGGGGAAGTTGGAACAATAGCCCCCTTTGCTTGCCTTGAATCCGGGCCTGATTGTGTCAAGTGAAGTGCAATGATTAAATGGACTGAAAAAATGATATTAATTTTTCATTGCTCTGTTTTTATTTCAGTTGAATTTTCTGAATAGATGCATTAGGCAGACATAATGCTTGTATAAGAATTCCAGCTGAGCGTATAGATACATAAAATATTTAAATCGAAAAATATTTCAAGTACGAAATAATTGTATTAGTATTTTCTCTAGTTGGCTTAAATGTTATATTAGATTTTCTCCAGTTTCATTAAGCCAATTATTCTGAATAATAGAGTTATAATGTCTGACAAAATCTTGTGATCATTCAGCAATGTTGAATGAATAGCAAAAATGTACTGCAATTCAAGAAAAATGCGGATAAGTTTATGTCTG
Source organism: Cynegetis impunctata (assembly GCA_030704885.1). Classification (NCBI taxonomy): domain Eukaryota; kingdom Metazoa; phylum Arthropoda; class Insecta; order Coleoptera; family Coccinellidae; genus Cynegetis; species Cynegetis impunctata. The sequence continues at coordinate 51,333 of JARQZK010004535.1, read as the reverse complement.
AATAATATAACAGTCATTTCGATAAACATTTACATGTTGCGGCCAGTAATTACCAATTAAATTATAACAATGCCGTTTCTCTAGTGTGTGATCGTAAAATAATGAATGAACACTCCTCACAATATTATACATCTTAATTTCCTTGGACAAAAGGTAGAATATTTGTTTATGCAGTGATTTAAAATCACTGAAAGTCACTGATAGTACACCTCTGACTATTCCTATCGTGTAGTGAGTAAATAAGTAACTTGATTAAACACAATTTGAAACCTTAATTTGTTTATATCAATACCCTTCAGAAAATTCATTGAAAAAATGGTAACAGTACTTTTACGATTTAGCAACCTAGAGAAAAACATACATTGAAGTTGAATATTTCAACTAGTATTAATACACCTATATACATACACCATAAAATATTGCTCATTATTCAAGGAATTTGTTTTATGGTTTCTGCTACATACAGTTGGGTATGCCACTGTTGCAAACCAATTTGTCCGTATGCATAACTGGTAATTTATATCGATAGTATGTATAATGTAATGTGTCACTTTGTTTTGATTCATTACAGTTCTATGATAATTTGTTTTTATTCTATGCATCCGGAACCAGTGACTGTTCATGTTGTTGTGGCGCTTGCTTTTGAAACTCTCAATTCAAAGCCACATGTAGCCCCAAATTGATGTATAATGCAAGGCGAACGACAGAATTATTGTGAGGAAATATACATATACATATATCCAAACAATTCATGAAAATTGCGTCTAGGTTATGTCCGGAACTCAAAAACTCTTTTGAATAACCATACGAACTATTTTGTTCTAGTTTGGTTTCAAGAAAATATGAGAGTACTTAAGTTTGATCAAATCTTGAACATTAACTAATCCCATATTTTTTGTTCTTAATGAAAAATATATTTTCAACGAACCTCAGTTTATCCTTTCATTCGTTTTTGTTCTTGTTTTTATTCAGGTACACCAATAAGAGGAAAATGACATCGATTATAAACTAAACTCTTAATTATCTCTTTGATATCGTAGATTTAATGGGAGAAAATGTACTGTTTTTGTAATTATCTAGTTTTTTCAACCAGATTATATACATAAATATATATATATATATATATATATATATATATATATATATATATATATATATATATGTATATATATATATGTATATATATATATATATATAACATTTTTTTTAAATCTCTTCTATTCATCAATTCATAATAATTTTTTTACATAATCAAATATTACTTCTAAACAAAGCTTGATAGCATTGGTATCGAAGTTATTAGATCTGCGAAATTGTTTGGAACATATTGGATTGAATTTAGATATAATTGTAAAAAAAAATCAGCTAATAATCAACCATAGAGTAAACGAACAGGTGCAGGAAATAATATCAAATCCGAATTATGATCCATAGGTATAACTTGAAGTAAACTTCTAAATAAAAACAAGATACAAGATGAAATAAAAGTGGAGAAAAGGAACCATCATATCGCCAGAACTATGTCATACTAAATTTGAATAGTTACATGTTCCCTACACTGCAATCAAATATATAACTATATATATATATATATATATATATATATATATATATATATATATATATATATATATATATATATATATATAGGGTCACTCACGGTGGATGGTAGGTTAGACGTTTACGGAGAACGGGACATGAGATTATTCTGAAAATTTGGTTTCATGGGTAATTGATTTTGCTCTATCGATCTAAAATAATAGTGGCGCTGCGGCGTTACCGCTTATACTAAAAAGTAGCAGCAACTATGAAATTTCAAATGAGACACCCTATATATTATTTCATTTTTTGCTTCTCTACCATTTTCCAATTGTTTTTGTATGAAACTTCCCTATACCTATCTCCAGAGGTTTTCGAGAAATTAAATGGTTTCCTTATTTTTTTGTGCAAAACATAGCTTCAATTAAATGTTCATTACTAAGGTATTCAGATTCGTAAGACGCTGAAATTTTAGTTGTAGTTTACCAAGTTCCGACGTATTAGGAATATTCTAAGTACTTTGTTCTCCATTATACAGGGTCCTTCAAAATTTGCGATTTTAACGATAAATACAAAAATAGTAAAAAATGCATTTTTTTAAATGTGATACCCTGTATATTATTAAATATCTCGAAAGAATTATTTGTTTTATTGTTGATGGACTAATTGTCAAATTTTCATAATGACATCTTTCTTGACATTTCATAGCTACCTAATACAAAATATGGCTAAATAATCCGATTTTTATAGAAACTTGCTTTTATTTCGGAAACCTGACTTTTTAGGTATAGGAACATGATATATCATTTGAAAGAAATTTCAATTTTCTTTCGAGATATTCAATAATATACAGGGTATTACATTTGAAAAAATGCACTTTTTACTATTTTTATATTTATCGTTAAAATCGCAAATTTTGAGGGACCCTGTATGATGGAGAACAAAGTCCTTAGAATATTCCTAATACGTCGGAACTTGGTAAACTACACCTAAAATTTCAGCGTCCTACGAATCTGAATACCTTAGCGATGAACATTTAATTGAAGATATGTTTTGCACAAAAAAATAAGGAATCCATTTAATTTCTCTAAAACCTCTGGAGATAGGTATAGGGAAGTATCATACAAAAACAATTGGAAAATGGTAGAGAAGCAAAAAATGGAATAATATATAGGGTGTCTCATTTGAAATTTCATAGTTGCTGCTACTTTTTAGTATAAGCGGCAACGTCGCAGGGCCACTATTATTTTAGATCGATAGAGCAAAATAAATTACCCAAGAAACCAAATTTTCAGAATAATCTCATGTTCCGTTCTCCGTAAACGTCTAACCTACCATCCACCGTGAGTGACCCTGTATAATATATATATATATATATATATATATATATATATATATATATATATATATATATATATATATATATATATATATATATATATATATATATATATACCTATATATATATATATATATATATATATATATATATATATATAGGTAAATAAACCTATAAAAGCAATGGTTAATAACAATAATTTACACGTTTATTAGAAAAAATACCAACGCCTGATGTACGTTTCAGTGACATTTCATCTTCTTTCATATTTTGAATATACTCAAAAATAAAGTTTCATTACCATAAAAACTCATACAATGTTTTTCCATTGGCAAGACTGCATAAATAAAAATCTGGACACCTTACTGCGTAGCACTATAAATGATAAAACCCCTCGGCGCATGTGCATGTCGTAATGCCTGATAAGTCTATCACAGATCACTTTTCCTCATGGTGACTAGATCGGGAAATTTATAGTATTTGAGATATAATCAAAAATTTGAGTGAAACTCATAATTTTTACTAATTTTTTTATTTCTAGGTGGCGCCACGTCAATATTTTTTGAATGTATTATATAAATTGAAAAACTTCGCATTAAATGCTTTCATTTTATTTCATTATTGTAAATTTCGGTTTAGGTTTAAGATTTATAGATAGCACCACATGTCTATGGACAAAAAATCTAAAAATCGCTATAATTTTTTTATTCTTCATCTGGCTACGTCATCTATGGACATTAGCATTCAAATTACTAAATGAAGGGAACCACTGAAAACTCAGAACGAACACAAACACCCAGGAATACGGTGGGAATCGAACCCACCAACTCCGTCAACGAAGACGTCATAGCGCTACCTATAACCTCTCCGCCACGGAGCCTCCATTACAAACTGTTATTGACTTGAGAAAAATTTGTGGTTCATGTCCTAAAGTATATGTTGGAGTTCGAATATCAGAACATAAAAGAAGTTACGACAAGAAAAAATTAAATTCCACTTATGCATCACATCTACTGGAACATAATCATATTTTTAATAGTGAATTTGAAATATTCGTATATCAAAGAAAGGCCAAAAACTCAATTTATTAGAAGCTCTTGGAATCAATAGTATGAAACAATCCAATAATTTGTTAAATGACCAATCAGATATGAATAATTCACCGTTTTTAAATATTTTCTAGATGTAATATTGAATATTTGTGCCTGTGTTTTTCCCAAGTCGTTAACAGTTTGTACTTTCTACCTGCTAAGTGATTACGTTTAGGTTTTCCCCTTTCTTATTGTATATTCCCTTTCTACATCGTTCAATATTCTCGTTGTTAAAGTAAGTATGTATTATACATCTGAAGAAGCCACTGTGTAGGCGAAACAATTGTCATGTTAAGAAAATATAGTGAAAATCGAAAACTGTGAAGTTATATTCAAGATATTATAATGCACGTATTTTTGAGATTCTTCTTCTTCGTTATTCATTGTCATTCAAAAGAGTTTTTTATATCTTTCAATATTTTATTAACTTCAATCACTTAATAATTTTGTTTATCCTCAACTGGAGATAGTGAAACGGTATTCCTCAAGGGACGGTCTTAGGACCTCTCTTATTTATCTTATATATAAATGATATTACAAAGTATGTTAGAAATTGTGAAATATCACTGTTTGCTGACGACACAATGCTATTTATCTCTGGTGAGGATGTCGAGCTGATGTCACGTTTAGTTCGAACTGACTTGGACTCTTTATTTGTATGGTTATGTGATGGTAATTTGAAAATCAATGTTAAAAAATCTAATTATATGTTATATATTCAAATGAGAGATATTTTTGTGATACCGAAATGAAATTCAACTTTCTCGTATTGAGTTCTCATTATTTTGTAGATTACAAAAGCTATTTTGTTGAGATAAACGGAAAATTATTTCATATTAAATATAAAATATCTCTTATCGAACTATTCTCTGAATAATACAATATATAATAAACATTAGCACTAATGCCTTACGAGTATAAATATTGAACATCCAAGAAATATGAAACCAATCAGCCAAATTCGTTGATATTTGGAAATTACTACTTACGATGATTTATCTCAGAAACTTCATCAAAATTGATATTTGATGATCTGAATTTTTCTGATAAATAATGAACTCAGACCTGGCCTTCATTTGAAAAGAAATGAAATCTATAGATTGTCTGCCTTTTGGTAATTTGGTAGTATAGAAATTACTCCTGAAATGAACATGAAAAAAATCAACAAGTGCACACCCAAGTATCCCACTTCGGAGTAATTGGTTAGATGTGAACATAATATTAACCTTTCAACCGCTCCAACAGAGATATTGGTGGTGACAGCTTATAGTTCCGAAGAACTATTTCAATGTTATACGATGAAATTAATCAATAAATGTAACAACTCAACCTACGTTCTTTATTGACTCCTAGCACGAACAAATTACGACGAATAACTTATCTCCTTTGAGGCGGTGCTAATTATTAATAAATTAAGGATTGAATATCGTGATGAATAGTTAGGAAAAAACAACAAACAAATTGTTTCAATTTGAAAATTTTGGTATTGAGTTAGAAGTACACAATCATCTTCTGCAATATCTATTCATTCTAATGCTCCAGGAGTTTGCATCGATAGCGTCAAGAGATTCTACAGATCTTTCGAAGTAACAAAGAAAATTAAGGTTTTTAGGTATCACAAAGCTCATATTAGTAATTCTTCTGAGGCAACAATTATTGAACCAAATGCATCAAATCAATATCAAGAGCCCAAAATTGTGAAAATTTTGATAGCAGAAGATATTTAAATTCGATGGACGATGAATCAACTCTGTGGTAGTTCATATTTATATTAAAAATTAAATAATAAGAAAACAACTTGTCTAAAAACCACAAAATGAAAATAACTTTTTATTCGACTAGTTTCGCCTGTTACAGCATTATCATGTATTCAGTCTTGATAATGCTGTAACAGGCGAAACTAGTCGAATAAAAAGTTATTTTCATTTTGTGGTTTTTAGAAAAGTTGTTTTCTTATTATTTAATTTTTGATATAGAAGATATTTTGTACCCGCATATTCGAACAGCAGTTCGTGGAATATGAAGCGATAATCATATAGCTCTTGCAAGATTTAATATTAATTAAATTATTATAGAATCTATTGCACTCAGAATTGTGAATATTCTTGAGAAAAAACGATAGATCAAAGAAAAACAATTTATATGAAGAAAATTTCATGAACGTAAAAGAGCAAGATTTTCAACGAAAGGATTTATTACCACACTTAAATTTGCGAATACTCATAACGAATCTGAATATATACTGAACTCCAGAATATCTCAATCTAAATAACCTGTAGAGGTGCGCAAAAATAATAAAAAACTTGAAATCTTTACATACAAATGGAAACGTTTAGAGAAACGAGCTTATAATTCAAGGGGAGG
>JARQZK010004535.1:30000-40000 GCA_030704885.1 Cynegetis impunctata | reverse complement strand
TATCCTTCTCTGAACATTAAGTTGGTAGAGTGGCGAACACATTTTTCACATGTGATATGAACATATCTATTGAATTTTTCTCATGATATCACATGAAAATATGTATATAAAATGAAAATTAGAATAAGAACACCTGAAAAATTACAGATTTTATATAATATATATATATATATATAAATATATATATATAATATATATATATATATATATATATATATATATAATATATATATATATATATATAATATATATATATATATATATATATATATATATATATAATATATATATATATATATATAATATATATATATATAAAATATATATATATATATATATATAATATATATATATATATATATATATATATATGATATATATATATATATATGATATATATATATATAATATATATATATATATATATATATAATATATATATATATATATATAATATATATATATATATATATATAATATATATATATATATATATATATATATATATATATATATATATATATATATATAAATAATAAATATATATATATATAATATATATATATAAAATATATATATATATATATATATATATATATATATATTATATATATATAATATATATATATATATATATATATATATATATATAATATATATATAATATATATATATATATATATATATATATATATATATATATATATATATATTATGAGATACATAAAAAATAGTATTGAATATAATTATCCTGTAGATTTAATTATATTTGTTAGTCATGAGGGAAATTTCGATTAAAGATAAATTTTTGTTTTTATTTGATGGAGGAATAAATATTTCAATATGGAAGATTGGATTATATTTTGAAAAAAATATCTAACATATTCGAATATTCAAAAATATGAAATATCTATCAGAATAGTTCTGAAATGTCCATGTACGAACAATTTTTACGAAGTTTTCCTTATTTTCAGTACTACAACCTTTATTTTTCATTTTGTCATCAAAAAAAAATTCACGTAATAGATATACTTTATTCAATGTTTTTTATTTACAACTACTTAAACGTAACATAAATATGAATGAAATTTTTCTATAGGTTGAATGCACAAAAACTAAGAGTGTTTCGCAAATAATAGTTTTCGTTGAGAAAAAGAAGCACATGATCTAAACTTCAATAATAAGATAATTTTTCTTGGAATGATATTTTTAGTAAAATTACTATGATCTCATTTCAATAACAATAATTGCCTAACAACCTTATTTCTTTTTATGTGTAGGAAAAATGGAGTAGCAATAAAAATCAAGTTTGTCACTATTTAACACCTCAGTGCTGTTTTGATTATTCTGTTCTATAAATTAATTAGAATAAATATAAAATAATAATGATTTCAGAAACTATTAAGCATTTGTTTAACACAAAAATTTTCGATGAAGAATCCTAATGACAATTCCTCCTAATATAAATCAAAATTTTTTTTCATCAAATTTCATTACAGCGCGAAAAAAAGTTTTGTAGTTATCAATGTTAGTTCATGTACCTACTTCCATTTCACCAGTTAGGAATTAATGGGAAAGTGGATGTGTTTCAGTATATATTTCATGATTCAATAGTGTTATGTATTCTCACTTGGTAATAGAATAATAACCTATCGCAAAATCTCGCAATCTCCTCTTTTTACACTATCAATCGTGCATGATCAGATACAGCTGTTGCTTGTAATTGTAGGCGAGCTCAATGAAGTATGCAGAACAACAGAGAATAATGAAATTATCTCGTAAAGAAGCATATTTTGATATGGTTGTTTGATTATTCAGTATAACAAAAAAGAACAACTAAAAATTGTCTATGACTGAAGTTACTGAGAATCAATTTCAACTGTTATATATATTTATTAATGTGGCAATATTAACATGTTGATTTCTGTTTTCAACATAGTGAAAAGCTTTCGAATACCACAAAAGATGAAAACAAAAACGATTGTTTCAGATGAGCTATTATATGTAATAAAATAACAAAATAGTAATGTCTGCTTATTTAATTTCCATATACCAAACATATTTCATATATAATAATGAGTTGAATAATTTTCTCCAGTTCTTTTATTAGGAGACAGCACAAAGTTTTCACATTATAATATCTGAATATCAAATTTGTCCAATTGTGATACTAATCGCCTGAAGATGAGCTCTAATTATTTGGTTGAGCCCGAAACATACAAAAATCGTTTCTTTTCGAATGTTTACAAAATGAAATGAAATTAGGCTGAAGGACCAGTTGTCGATATCCATTTATATGAATGTATTGCAATAAATAACTGCTGTTTTTATTATTAAAATAGAAAAGGTATGTTATGCACATTTATTGACAATATTGAACAATTTTAGTATGAATCATCATAATTTTAGACTTGTTCGATGTATTATACTTATTTCTAAATTATGGTTGATGAGTTTAATTTATAAATAGCAATCGTTAAAACCTAAATTTATTTGACATCATTCTGATAAGAAAATTTGAATTGTTATATAAAACATAATGTCTTATTCAAAAAGTTAACGCACAATGAATTAAATGCGTACTGCTAAGTGATGCAAGAAGATCTTTAACGTTAAGGTCAAACCCATATTTAGAAAACTAATGGTATAAGAAGTCTCTTGAGAAAATATGAATTTCCGAAATTTTCTCTTTTCCGATGCTTGAAATCACTATATCATATCTTCTACTCTAGTTGTTCGTCGCTAGTGCCCTAGCAGTAGCGTCTGCAAGCTACGCTCCATACTACCATCAAGCAGTTATAGGACCAGATGGCCATCCAGTGGAAACACCTGAAGTGCAGCATGCCAAGGCTGCCCACTACGCAGCCCACATCCAAGCTTTAACAGGTATTGCCCGTGGTATTCCATACGTCCCAGTGACCCACTACGGTTCAGCTCCTGGTATTTCGCACGACGGACATCCATTAGACACTCCTGAAGTTGCCGCCGCTAAACTGAAACATTATCAAGACTTTGCCATTGCTGCGCAGAGAAATTCTGTACCTGCTGGACATGGATACCTGTGGGGACCTGTAGCTCCAGCTGGTCCTCATCCAGTTGATACTCCTGAGGTGAATATTTTGATAATATGTAGTTACATATTTATCAGCTAGATGGATAATTTAGACAAGTTTGACTGAGATAATTAAAATCATACCCACAAGTATAATAGAAACAGCAGGAAGCTGAAATCAATAAACAAATATTTCATTTCCTCACTCAACTAATCCAATCTAAAGAAGTGACTTTATTTCATTAAATTTGCTATTATTTCTGAATTAGTTTCATGAATTACTGTTCATCTTGATATTTTTTAGTTGATACATTTTCAAAAGTTTTGGATGATCAAATCATAATAAAATACCTAGAAATATACTCAGTACGTTTTTCCATTGAATAATACTGTATGAATAGAAAATTTTGAATTTCAAGTATTTATACTGACTCTTATTCAGGTTCAACACGCCAAGGCTCTTCATTTTGCTGCCCACGCCGAAGCTGCCAGTCGCGCACATGGTCACTATAGGCGCCGTAGAGCAGTTTGGACCCATCCTCAACACATTCCTGTTATCGACGCTAGTGGTGTACCAGTAGATACCCCAGAAGTTCAAGCTGCTAGAGCTTTTCACTTTGCCAAGCTCGCTGAAGCCAGAACTGGCCACACCGGTTACATTCCCTACTCATATGCTGCCGGTTATCCAGCTAGTCTTCCACTCATTGCCCACAATGGCGTACCACTTGACACACCTGAAGTAGCTGCAGCTAAGGCTCATCACTTCGCTGCACACCAAGAAGCTGCTGCCAAAGTTGGAGCGGTTTCACCTCTTTCTTATACTCCCTACTACCATCTTGGTGGTGCAGTTATTGGACCCGATGGACATCCTGTAGAGACTCCAGAAGTACAACTTGCTAAAGCGGCTCATTTTGCCGCTTATGCCAAAGCTGCTCATCACTACTGAACAACATAAACTTTCATGGTTCAATTTTGAAATTTGAACATGATTAAGGACATCATGACTATTCCTTCTATCTTTTCTATATAATTCTATTTCTTTTTTCATATTTTTCCATTCCTCTCTTCCACCATTACATAAGCCCAATAATGCAAAGTTCAAATTCAAAATTGGATCTGCAACAAGAACTATGCCTTTGAAGTTCTGCCGCCACTTGTAGTTTTCATTACCTAACAACTAGTTCAAAATTGTATTCTGAAATAATTTTGCATTTTTCGTTGGGGAAGAATAGACCGTGGTGTAAGCAATTACATAAAAAATGACTTGAATATAATAAATAACACTTTGTAAATATACAGCACTGAATAAAATTTTATTGTAAAACTTTTTGAAATCAATCTTACCCAATAATATATACATATATATATATATATATATATATATATATATATATATATATATATATATATATATATATATATATATATATATATATATATATATATATATATATATATATATATATATATATATATATATATATATATATATATATATATATATATATATATATATATATATATATATATATATATATATATATATATATATATATTAATATATATATATAATATATATATATATATATATATTCATAAACTTATGATTATTTGTTTTTATAATGTATTACATATAGTCAAAATCTCTTTATTTTGAAATCTTCATAAAAATATTTACATCAAAAATCTATAATTTACTAAAAATTATATAGAACATAGTATTTTCCTGTGCTTGAAAATAAATTTAAGTCAAAGGGTGACTCGAAATGAATTTTTAACAGAAAGTTATGATTCTTTGTTTTGGTAATGTATTACACATAGTTCAAATCTCTTTATTTTGGAAACTTCATGAGAATATTTCCATCAAAAATCTATAATATACTAAAATTATATAGAACATACTATTTTTTTGTGCTTTGAAAGTAATTTGATTCAAAGGGTGACTTGAAATGAATTTTAAACAGAAAGTTATGATTCTTTGTTTTGATAATGTATTACACATAGTTCAGATCTCTTTATTTTGGAAACTTCATGAGAATATTTCCATCAAAAATCTATAATATACTTAAATTATATAGAACATTGTATTTTTCTGTGCTTAGAAAGTAATTTAATTCAAAGGGTCACTTGAAATGACTTTTGAACAGAAAGTTATGATTCTTTGTTTTTATGATGTATTACACATTACGAAATCTCGTTCGAAACATGGAGATCTCTGAAGCATCAGGATGTTTTGAATACCTATTTTCATTTGCGTGGAAGAGTTGAATAGTAGTACTTGGACAAAACATCCAAAGAACTCTCAGACTTTTCTGTAGAAATAATTTTTTTGAATTTATTTACATAAAGATTTATTTTCAGGTGTTCACTGTTGCAACGTTTTCGTATTTTCATCAATACGAACCTTCGCACATTCCAGAATTTCGAACAAGCGCTAGATTCATCTTCGAAGAGAGGATAATTGAAGAAACAAAATTGAAATGCATCAGAATAGCCTAAATAGTGACGTCATTTTTATATAATATTTGTCTAATTAAAAAGCTCTTTGTTATAACAAATATTTTGTTGATGATTAAAAAAATGTAACTTTCATTCATGATGTTGTGGAGGAGTTGTTGAAAATTCGAATACAAATCCAAAATTTCATGGGTTCATATCCTGACAGTGCTCTCTGGAGAAAATTGAATTTGTTATCTATAACATGATATTACAGATATTGAAGTCTTTTGAATCTACATCTACATTTCTGATCATAAATAGTGACCTCAAAATATAAGGGATCTGATGATTTAGTTACTACCAATTCCACCAAAACACAGGCAACCAGGTTCTAGAGAAAAACTTTCCATATCGACCCTCAATTACTACTATTAATGAACCAAATAATTAAGACAACAAATAATTTGGATCTGGTACGAAAATGTCACCATCATTGTCAAGTGATCTGCACAAAAACTTAATCATCTATTTCGTGCTAAAATTTATTTTCGAAAAAGCAGCTCTCATTCTTGGAACTTCCTGTACCTTTCTGACTCATGCCAAAAATAGAGCTGTTAGACTAATAGACAACCTGCCATGAATAACTCACTTTTATTCACTCGAATATCGGAAGAAAGTTGCCGTCTTATTTCTCTTTTACTACTGTAGGTGATCTCCATATATTTCTCCCAATATTTCAACTGAAGTAAAATTCACTCATCACACCGGGCATGAAGATCATCCGCAGCAACCAACAACCAAAATATCAATGTAACCGGAGATATGTGGAACGTTCTACCCTCAAAAGTGTTTTCGGTTGTCTATGGCTTACAGCGTTTCAAATCCATCATGACCACCTATAGTTCATACCATCTCGGGGCGCTTGAAAAGTATTAAAAGCATTCACTTGTCCCGATAGTTGCTCATAAAAATAGGAAATGACTAAGATATTTCTTTTCTTAATTCTATTCTTACGAAAAAATTTACATATATAAAATTATTGCAAGTAGTGAATCATTACACAAGATTTCGTTCTTAAAGAAGGAAACTCATAATTAAGCTAGAAGAAGTATTATAATTGGAATTATATTAATATTTCAATAATTCATAAATTCCATTGTTTTTTCGAACTAGAAGCATAAGAAAATCAACAGAATAGCATTGCTTTATATCAATGAAGATGAAATGATTCATCTAGATAAATTTTTTGTATAAATTATTTAACAAATTATGAATTCCATAAAATGTAGAAAATTCTAATTATTTTAATTATTTACTTGAACCAAAAGTGTTGAAGTGAAAGGTAGGTTTCTCCTTGAAACAAAATTAGGTAGAAGTAGGAGGAGAATCATATAAAATACCGTCAGGAATTGTGTAAATACAGTAACATTTAGCTGCCTAGTGCCTTTTAGGTAGAGGTAGTTGAGTGAGTAATCCGAGTAGTGATGTTTAATGTAGTGGCAACGATAATAAGATGATTCATTATTAGTGTAGTGATGACAAAATATTGACTTATTGGTGCGATTTTAATACACGTTGAGTGAACGAAAGACTCTTCAAGATTGTTTATGATATAAACTGTATCAAGTAATCAAAATTATCGACTGAAAACATAGAAATCGAATTATGAGGCGATATTCCGAAAATACTTATATGCCTCCATTTATCAACCGTATGCCTTCACGTAACACTAATTGTGAGATGTGCTGTAAACTCTCCTCTCCAAGATGCCCCAGATACGAACAGCCTTATCGTGGAAACACCAGAGGTCCAATACATCAAATTTGTCCATTATGTCTTCCATACCCAAGTATAAACCCTTATCACCCATGGTGCCCAAAGTACTGCCGGAGCTCTTTATGGTGTTATTCAAAGTGTTGCATCCCACGATCATCACCCATAAGATACCATAGAAGTTCGAGCTGTAAAACTAAACCTAGTTTGAGCAATGGCTACTCGAAAGAATGCAGAATCTGAAGTTCGTATTTTCGCGCAAGACCTAATTGCTGAGAGAATTTTCTTCTAAAAGCTGACAGTGTAAAAAAAGTGCCATTAGTTAGTTTATTTCTATATCTTTGCCACAACAGCTACTCAATATGAAATAATATTTTTACATATACATTAAGAAGATGTAGCTCTCATGTACTAATAAAATGGGCCAATATAATTGTTTCTATGAAGAAATTTGAGAATTTCATTCCAACTAGAAATCGATATTATCTTATAACCTTTCTTTAGAACCTTCTGATGTAGCTTTGGTTAGCTTTGGTTTTTCATACATATAACAAAGCAGTTTCTTTAGACTGCCGCTTTTCATATTTTTTAAATAGCAAGACTTTTATCTAGTTTTTTAAAGGTGAAAAGTGTCTATTGTTATTCATAGCGGATATAAAATAAACTGATATATTCTTATATATATCAAAATATAATAATTTTGTAGATTACTAGTATTGAATACATTGCCATCATATTTACCTCAAGAAAAACATTTGCATCAACCAATAAATGTTTGTGCTTGACACCAGTTTCAGTTTCCATTTCACGAAGTACAATCTAGAATAACCGTACTAAATGTTGGAAAAGAATATACCGTGGTGCAATAATAACTGAAAATATAGACTGAAATTGATATATTCATATTTTAATGCATTTGACTTCACTGAAATTGTGAATCAACAAAGAAATTTTCAACTTGCATTATTCAATTCATATTTCAGATTAACCCTACCACTTCAGCATAAAGTAGTGTGTTTTGGAAATCCGGTTATTGGAAAAGGTTTCGTAAACATATTGATCTCCGCAATTGATGAATGAACTCAATAAAAAAATCAATAGAAATATTCATTAACCACATTCATCAAGAAAATAAACTCATGTGCTGCAGCTCTGAAATCATATTTTCTAATTTCGGGGTCGCTGTTTTTAACCTGTTGTACGTTACCTTTACTTGATGTATCATAACCGATACATCAATTAAAGGGAACGTACAACAGGTTAAAAACAGCGACCCTGAAGTTGAAAAAATCTAATGTCATAAATAATCTAAGAACGCGACAACGGCGCTGAACAAACATCAGACGGCAACAAAACATACATTTAACTACGAACAAATTAAAATTTTGAATATGGAACCCAAGCAAAAACAGAGGGAATTTTGGGAAACATTACACATACAATGGAACTTGGAAAATACCGTTAATGACAGACAAGACGTAAAACAGTTGAGTCACACATATCGACCAATACTAACAAATCCGGATACAAAAGAAAAATAACGACGTCAACATGACATGACATTAATATAAGAACTAGACATTGACAGACGATCGAAAAGAAAGACAAGGATTGAAATTGCAGCTTGTTTTTAATAAGTGTTATTGTAATTGTGTTAAACGTAAATATATTGAAGGTGTGTAGGCCATTATGTGTGTAAATTTGTGCATTATTTATTTGTTTTATTGCAGACAAGATACTCAATTTTCTTTTTGCTGAAGAAAGAGGTATGACCTCCGAAACGTCCAACAATTTAAATATTTTTAATTTCATTTTCAATAAATATCTATAACAGCCAATATTTTTTTAATTGATATATATATATATATATATATATATATATATATATATATATATATATATATATATATATATATATATACCAGACATCAATGGAATGTCGAAATTGGTAGTCCAGAAGGTGTAAAAGGGATCTAAAAACCCCTTACCCACCTCACTGTTGACATATTTTCGGGGAAATATAGCTAGAAACGATAACAAAGCAGTTTTCCTTCTAGTTTCGCACGCATTGCCCTATGTCAAAAACGAATATTCTTTCAGATAAACCAAGCTCAAATTCATATTCCAGACCTTAGTTTAGTCACAAACGAAGTGTAACAAGATAATCCGATTGGCGCATGCGCAGTATAATTTTATGTTTCATTATACATAGCATCAACTTGTTGAAAACTACTCGATTTTTTACACAATTTTTAATTTTCACCCCTTTCATTTTTACCCCTCGTATTGTATTAACAGCTCACTATTTTGTGTTGAAATGTCATATCGATTGTAAAATCGAAATCTGAATACCAGAAAAACCCTTAAAACGACAAATCACATGATTTTTCGGAAAACTAGTTTTTTTTAGATAATTAACACACCATTTCCCTGAACTGAATTGCTCAAAAGCAATACGAATTTCTAAATGTTTTGGAACATTTTAGGCCGAATTGAGTAAAACGAAAATTTTTCGACCGTTACTATTCTTTCCATCACGTTGTGATGTGGAAGGAATATAAACATGCGCAAATAAAAAAACTTTCGAATTTTTGGATGGTTTTTCGACTGCCGCTCACAAAAAATATTTTTTCAGTTAATTGAATGATCCAATCATATGAGTGATATACTTCTCAGATATTAATAATTTAACGTTTTACCCAATACAATAAAACTGCATTAGTCATAATTATAAAA
>JARQZK010004535.1:15000-25000 GCA_030704885.1 Cynegetis impunctata | reverse complement strand
CCAATAATTGAATAAAATTTAGATGAACTAGATGATATAGTTTCAACTAACTAGATTCTTCAATACTTCATGCAATTCAGTTAGTAGAAACAGTAGGATATTATATAATATATCGAAATATTTTTATTATTTTCACTATTCAATCTTCTTTTCTGAAGAAAATGCAAGAATTGTCAAAAGTCTATCGCCTATTTCGCTATTGATGATCATCTATGATTTATACAAATTTGAATTTATTTTTAGTTGTTCGTTTCTTTCGCCTTGGCGGTAGCATCTGCTAGCTATGCTCCTCTTTATCACCAACAAGCCGTATTGGGCTTAGATGGTCACCCAGTGGAAACCCCAGAAGTTCAACACGCTAGAGCCGCCCACTACGCTGCATATGCCCAAGCTTTGTCTCGCGGTGCCCATGGAGTTTCATACGCCCCAGCTGCTCACTACGGAATCGTCCCTGGAGCACTCGCTCTTGACGGACGTCCATTGGATACCCCTGTCGTCGCTGCTGCAAAATTGCAACACCACCATGACTATGCCGTTGCTGCCGCAAGAAATGGCGTCGCAGTTGGACACGGATTAGTTTTGGGACACGCTGGTGTAGCTGGAGTCCACCCAATAGACACACCTGAAGTGAGTTTCTTGAAACCTCTTACTACTCGAGATCATGAGTTATATTACTCAGATAAAAATGATCTCGCAACTGAAACTTCGTATTAAATGATTTCAAACCAAATTATTCAATTTATCTCTTTGGTCTTAGATTAATACAAGTTAATAGGTAAATTTACGAAAATAAATATTATACAACTTCTATTCGAGCATTCACAGCTATTAAAGATTTCAAGAAAATTCAATAGAAAAATTTGAGAACTTATATTCACTACAGTGAAAATCTGATCAACCAAGAATACAATTTTCAGTTGTTGGTGCTATAGTTACTTTGAAATTTAAATGAAAATAAGTGGTTAAATATTTTTCTGAATTGCAGGTACAACATGCTAGAGCAGCTCACTTTGCCGCATACGCCGAAGCTGCTTCCCGTTCTCACAACCTTGTTCACTACAGACGTCGTAGAGGAGTCTACGCCTACCCCCAACACCTTCCCCTCATCGACGCAAAAGGTGTACCAGTAGATACACCCGCTGTTCAAGCTGCTAGGGCTCATCATCTAGCTGCTCATGCTGAAGCTTCCTTGAGATCAGGATACCTCGCTTACGTTCCCCAAGCATACTCTTACCCTTACCATGGCGTCTCTCCTCTTGTATATGCCGCTCCCCATCACGTAGGAGCTGTACTTGGTCTTGATGGACACCCTGTAGATACTCCTGAAGTACAACACGCTAAAGCTGCTCATTTTGCTGCTCATGCTGCCGCTCATCATCATCTCTACTGAACAGCTTCACTCTCTGGGTGCAATTCAGAAAATGACTGATCTTTATTTCTTTCTTCAAGTTGTGTTTTTCAATATGCCTTTATTTTTCTGAATTGCATCTGCAACAAGAACTACAGAAGTGTTCTTGGCACCACTTGTAGTTTTCTATACCTAGAAAAGTGTAATAATTTTTCTTGCATTTTACTAGGGTAGAATAGACAGTGGTGTAAGCAATTACAAAACCAACGACTTCAAATTTCTTGTAATTATTCTCAAAATTTGTCCATATATAAATGTACATATTTCAAATATACAAATTAAAAGATGTACATATTTCAAACCGATAAAAATAAAGTTGAATTGAATTATACATGCGAATTTTATCGACCTTCTACTGAAGAAAAAATATCATAATGAAAAAGTTGCAATTACTGAATAATAATATAGAAATAATATATTTAGTTTCAAGAATGAACAATGAGAGGCAGTGTTGCTAAAGATAAAAGTTTATCGACAGTTTTCTAAGTAGAACATCTTTTGAAGAGTTGTAATACCCTTGCTAATGGGCTAGTTCCTTAAAACATAATTATCGAATACTGTTTTATTGTCATTAGATACCAAATATCGCATTTCAATATCTTAGTTTATAATATCAAGGTAATAATTTCATTTCTACATACTGATAAGCGCATGCACCATTTACCATAGTCTAGGTGAATAATTAAGGTAAAACAGAATGATAAGATTGTTTAGAAAATTTAAAATAATTAATCTAATTTAGAAAGTATGTGATAATGAAATTTCAGTTCAATTTCAAGTGTGCCTTTGAGAATTGGATATTTTCGGATATTTCCTACTAGGCTAGTGTGAATAATCCCAAATTTAGTTTAATTCAATAAAATTTTATTATGAGAAATAGTGAATTTTTCTCAGTACGTTGAAATATATAAATAGTCAAAACGGTTATATCCAATTCCTGATCAGAGAAAAATCAAAAGTAAATACTTATAGCAAAACCAGTCTTAATGTTGACTGATATTGATATGAGCTTTTTGATTGAAATTTTTTGTATCCAGTGTCCCAAAACATTATTCAGCTTCTGTTATTCATTGATATTGCGATGTAGAAAGTTCAATTTAAAGAAGGCTGAAAAAATTATTCGTGTATAAAAATTTCTAGAAATAATTTTCTACTCCTCTCAATGATCCAGCTATATTATATGTAGCGAAGTATGACAATTAAAGTCCTTTTTTATCAAGCTCTTATCAGTGCTGGATTAAGCCAGCGCCCCTGTAGCAAATTCGGCTTGGTTGGCTTTAGGTTCTCAAGTTTATGGTATTAAACAGATTAGAGAATAAAACCGAAAATGTGTGTGTGACAACCTGGAGCGGCTATGTAGGAACACGCATACCTGTGTGTGTGTGTAATGATACCATCTTTTGAAATAAAATTCCTATATTTTTTTTATTACTTTTTTACAAATCAAACTGGTTGGCTTTTTTTAACTTAGGTAATAAAATATTTCGTATATTATTTTAAATATTCATTAGGTACAATCAAAGCTATATACGCACATTCAAGTTTATATTCATGTAGGTAAGTAAATGACATCCATGTTACTTGTGAAAGAGCTATTTGAGCCAATTTGCCTACGGTCAGTTAGCTGATTGGGGTTGAGCCATGAGAACTGACAAGAAACTTGGGCCACTTTTTTTCATTCGCCAGGGGGTCACAAGTGTTGGTGTTACAATAATATGGTGGAATATAAACTGATGCAACTAAAATACAATGCTAGACTAACATCTAAAGAGTGTTTTACAGTTTTTACGTTGTGCCAAATATAAATGTACATCAAATTCTAATAGTTTCATAGTCAATACCTTACTATTTTGTTTGTTTAGGTTTTACGACTAGCTTGATAGATAACAATATCAGGGAATTCCCCTGATAGTTTTGCAGTGCTACAAACTTGTATGTAGTGCAGTGCAAGGTGCAAGTAGTACAAACACATAACTTAAATTTATTGTTGTAGATTTTGACACCAACGTTTCTCGTGGTAGGTATTATACAACCTATACCTACGATTTAACGTGACAAGAATCGAGTTTTAGATTTTTAGGTGTGATTGAAGCATATCCTAAGCGCTCCCCGTTTAAGGCATGCAAGATATTTCACGCTTATCTAAACTAATTTTTTTTTACTGTCAGACAGGCGTTGGAGCGCGGGGCCCGTAGCATTTGCTACTCTTGCTACATGGCTAATCCGGCACTGGCTCTTATAGTATCACACATTTCTATGTTGCTACCGGAAAGAAATCAAAAAATTTTTGTTGTAGGTAAGTTACTGCGAATGCTTATATTACTAGTATTCATTCTTTGAACCCTACCTCACCTCCTCTCTTCCATGAATATCCGGTATCGCCCTTCTTTAAAGCACTTGTACATACTCTCTGAATCTGAATTCATCCTCATAACTCACGCAGCCCGCCTATCCCACACATACTTTAGCTAGGAATTAAACTCGAGATTTCTTCTTTAATTTTTTCCTTTCCAATGAATTACATTCTATTCTCATCAATCTAAAACTCATGCTAATTTCTAATCACTTTTCTCCGATCTATAAGCAAATTTTAATAGATATAAACACCCGCAAAATTAATTTTTCTACGAACTGTGAAATCAATGAGTTTCGGAAAATTGAAATCTAATCAAAGCAAACAATCTAATTTATTGAAATGACCAATCTCTAAAAATGATTTCCTATTGAAAATAAATCATCACGATCAATTTTTAAAAAAATCGAATCTAATCAAGCCAAACAATTCATATTATTTTGGTAATTTTTTTAAACGATAATATTAACATCAGGATAGCATATAGTTATGAAAAATTGATCAGTTTCCAGTTGAAGTTGAACGATAGTCCAAGAAACAAACAAATTTGATCTGAAGAATTTAAGTCAACCCACCTATTGGTAATTGCGTACATTTCATTCATGCAAATTGTCATAGGTTACCTTGGGAACGACCTTCAAAGCCTCCGGGTAGCATCGAAACACTTCTTTAAATTCATCTCTGTGGCCACTCCCATCAGGAAATCTTTGCTGACGAAAATGTTGAATATTCTTCTCTCATTATACTTACAGGGTAGTCGGACTGGATTCAAGTAAGTCTGAGAATGACCATGTATTGTAATCGACAATGAACTTTCAGATTAATAGGCTATGACGGTAGTGGTTGACGACGGCTATAAAATACGTGTTCTATATACAGAGTTCGTTCTGAAACTGAATTACTATTCGACTTCCTCTGAGAATATATATATATATATATATATATATATATATATATATATATATATATATATATATATATATATATATATATATATATATATATATATATATATATATATATATATATATATATATATATATATAATATATAAATATATATATATATATATATATATATATATATATATATATATATATATATATATATATATATATATATATATATATATACCGGGTGTCCACGGAAGGTGGCTCGCCCCTATAACTTTTTTGTTTTCGGAGATAATGAAATGAAATTTGGAGGATCTGTTTAATGCATA
The DNA here is from genome assembly GCA_030704885.1 of Cynegetis impunctata. Taxonomy (NCBI): domain Eukaryota; kingdom Metazoa; phylum Arthropoda; class Insecta; order Coleoptera; family Coccinellidae; genus Cynegetis; species Cynegetis impunctata. The sequence goes on along the minus strand of JARQZK010004535.1, from coordinate 20,017 downwards.
AAACTGCATTTTTTGACAACTCAACTTCATGCAACTTCGGGTTTCACCGAAAATGACATAAACTTTAGATTTTCAAATGAGACACGTGGTATATTTTAAGTTTCTTTGTTTCCATACGACATTTAGAATACAACCATGTATCACTTGTTAATTTTTGTAACCTTTTTTATTATTTTTTTTCGAAATAAATTTTTATTCTATGGATGCGTCCAAATAACTAATATCGGTCTTAAAATGTTTGTTAAAATACAACTTTACTGTTTTCGATCAAAATGGTTCAGCTATGTGACTTTTAATTTTAAAACTATTATTAGATACTATTTTTTTTCAAATGGCAAAATGGTGGCTCGTCGGGTAAAAAAAAAAATTTCATTACGATTAATCTGATACCGCACTCTAGGTATTATGCTGAAAAAAACTTCCAATAAAAACCTGAGATCCCATAACCTTAGAACTTTCTTCAAATGAAGAATCTTATTGATATTAAAATAACATTTGAAATCATCGAGTAGCCTGTGATGAACACAACTGAAACAAAATAAGTCCGAGGCCACGCCCACAAATCTACGTCCCAGGGCGGTAAACGCATCTATAGCCCTCTAGAATAAATATTTCTTTCGAAAAAACAAATCAAACAACGGTTACAGAAAGTAACAAATGATGCATTCTAATTATTATATAAAGACAAAAAACAGAAAATAGACCAGGTATCCCATTTAAAAACCGAAAGTTTATGTCACTTCCGGTGAAACCGGAAGTTGCATGAAAATGAGTTACTTGCCAAAAATTGCAGTTTTATGCATTAAACAGATTCTCTAAATTTCATTTCATAATCTCCGTAAACAAGAAAATTATAGGGGCGAGCCACCTTCCGTGGACACCCGGTATATATATATATATATATATATATATATATATATATATATATATATATATATATATATATATATATATATATATATAAATATATATATATATATATATATATATATATATATATATATATATATATATATATATATATATATATATATATATATATATCTTTACATAGTATAAAATGAATTCGCTTCCGTCGGTTCGCATACATCTTTCAAACTACTCAACGTATTTTAATTTCAGCAAAAGATAAAGTGATTCAAGAGGAAGGTTTGTATGTATAATACATACATATAGTAGTATCGGAAAGCAGAAATAGTTATTTATGTACCAAGTGCGTTATATAGATCGTTACGCTCGAAGGGAAACATTTGGGACGAGGGATAAATATTTAGTGAATGTCATTGCTGCTTTCTTCGTGTAGTCTGATAGAAATGATGGAAATGAAATTGAATTTACCCAAGAATATCATAGACAATGCAGGTAAAGCTGCGAATAATTTATTGCCGGAGAAATCCAGAGTCGTATACGACAAGGATTATGAAGTATTTAATCAATGAAAGTTGAGCGGGCGTTATGGGCGTTATGATCCATAACGCCCGCACATTACGCCATAGGGCATAATGAGAGTGTTTATAGCAACCGTATCCAAGGTGAAATAAACATATAATATACAAGTGAAAAATGAAATATATTTTTGTGCGCTTAAATCTAGTAGAAAAAAATCATACAATATTATGTACTACCGGTTGCCGATATCTTGTAATATCATTTAAGATATTGGAAAATAAAAATGGACAATCAATATATTTTCCGATCATTTCTGGAGCTCTCTGTTCGCTTAGATCTTTTAAACTACTCAAGGGATTTGAATGCAGTTGTCAGCTATAGATAGAGTATTTCAAGAGGAAGGTTTATAAGTATAATACATACATAGATATAATAGTACCTATAGTAGAGCCGAAAAGTACATTTTTCTGCGAGTAAATCGCAAACGCTGGCTTAAACCTTACGAGATAGATCAAATTAATGTACTACGAAATTGTATATCTTGCAAAAATCGATAAAAAAAGTCCACGATGGTATGTATATATTTATCTCCGAAGAATTACCCACAGTAACCATTTTTAACTTTCACTCATTAAAAAAAAATGTATTATTAACCAAGCTATTTTATACAATACAGTATTATTACTTATCCAGTTGAATACATTACATACGTTGTACAGTTCGTGTACTTAGATCAGAAGTACCCTTAACAGCATTCTTTAAAATGGATATCTTAGGAGATATCAGATATTTAAAAATAAGCCGCATAACGGCTGTCAATAACCACAATAAAGAAGAAATAACTCATGAAATTCGAATTTGAATTTCATTTTGCGTGGACCATGACCATTGTAAATGACTGTAAATAGTTTCGATAATTATTCTTGTATCTGTAAATTTGACGTGTTTTTGTGAAACGAACAAAAAAAAGGTATGACTTTATTAACTCTGAAGTTTAATGATCATTTTTGATTTGTATTGGTTATTAAATTTGAAATATTCCTTCTTCGCTCAAGTTTAATTTTTTGTTAAAAAGCATTAGGCACCGTTTCTGAAATATATATATGTATGTAAATATATATATATATATATATATATATATATATATATATATATATATATATATATATAAATATATATATATATATATATATATATATATATAAAGAGTATTCAATGCTATAATTATATTCCATTTATTGAACTCTTATAATTGCAGATTGGAGAGAAAAATGGTTCGAATGGACGGAAATGGTTCCACACCTTCTAAACACGTTAGTGTACAATATTGTCTGCAGTGAAGCTGTAGGTTAAATAAATGATCCCCTGTATATTTCTCTCACATTGAATCACAATCTTTCACATATGGACTAAGGCGGGGTATGTAATTTATTAAGTCATATTTGTGGTTGCGCTTTCATTGTACCTGTGCGAGTTCTACATACAAGAAGCGTCAAGCAATCAACAATGAATCTACATGTGAGTAAACATTTAAGATTTGTTGAAAAATTTCACGATCATCAAAAAGATTTCCTTTAATTGATATAAATAGTACAAAATTAGTAGTCCTTGAAAGACAGAGAGGCTATTAAGTATGTGCGCTATTGCATTTCATCTTGTATAATATAAATAATATTTCAAAGTATCTTTTCGAAACACATCTACAAACCTTCCAGTTTTTATTTAGTCGAAGCACACTCAGTTTGAAGCGAGTTACTATTTCAACAACTCATTGTACTATTCTAAGACATATCACATGCTTTCTTAACTTATTTACAACTTTATATCACATGAGATTTCAGCACTTCAATTTAGATGATTTTGATTTTCAATTATCATTCACTGTAATGAGAAATTATTATGATGTCTATTATGAATATCCTATGCACCTCACTTGATTGTACAGGATTTTTTTAAACGAATTTGCATACTTATGAGTGGGTATATATATATATATATATATATATATATATATATATATATATATATATATATATATATATATATATATATATATATACAGTGGGTTGCCAAATTATTAGGGACACCTATAAAAATTGATAATTTGTAGTTTATGTTGGGAAATTGACTGAAAGGTGTGGTTGAAAGTTATGTAATAAGTATATTATTAGTTTGTTCATTACTACAACATAATATTTATATGTGAAATATAATTTTTAATTTCAAAACACAGGTTGAGACATTTTGATGTGAATAAATTAATATTTGGTGATATCACCCTTGGCGGCAATGACAGCTTCTAAACGTCGGGGCATGCAGGTCCTTGCATAGACTTGAATTTTAGAATGATGGTGCCAGAATCTAATTAGGGTTTCCACGAGTTGCTGTTTGTTTGTGATCTCAATTTTAGCGATTTCACATTTAGTCAGTTCCCACAAGTTCTCGATTGGATTCATATCCGGAGAATTGCCCGGCCAGGGCAAAACTCTGACGTTTTTTTGTTCCAAAAAAGCTGTTATACTTTTGGCTTTATGACATGGTGCCGAATCATGCATAAAAATATAGTCTTCGTCATCAGGGAACCATTCTCTGACCTGGGGAAGAAGCCGCTTTTCCAGTACACCCTTGTACTGGGCCTATCTCATGGTTCCTTCTACGATGTTGAGACGACCGGTACCTCTAGCAGAGATTACAGACCATGCCATAACGCTTATATTTCTCTTCAGGGCGTCGTCCAACAAATATGCTTTTCTCCATTTCTATGATTTTTTGCCCATTCTAGGCGCTTCCTCTTCATTGCCTCCGTAAGGCGTGGTTTTTTGGTTGGGCGGTCACCAATCAAATTTTTCTCAGCCAACCGTTTTTGTACTCTTCTCTTAGAAACGTTGATTCCAGCTTCATTGACATGTCTGGTAATATGAATCACAGACAGTTTTCTATTCTGTAGGCACACGTCCCTTATTTTGCGGTCGCTTCTAGGTGTGGTTATCCTTTTCCTACCGCATTTTCCTTTACGAATGCCTTCCAAGGGTAGGTTTTGATCTATTTTTTTCTTGATTCTGTTAACCACTGATTTGGAAACACCCGTAATTGTTGCTATCTCTCTTTGGGAATGAGAGGTATGTGACAGTAATGTCCGAATTTCTCTGACTTTCTTTGGAGACGTGTCTGTTGACTTGCCCATTCTAAAAAAACTTTTTTTCTGAAAATCTGCTCAATAAATTAAATTTGACATTGAAACCTGCTAAAATAATAAACAAATAATTCTTACTTACTTTTTTATAATGCTGAATTCCTAAAAACCCTTAAAAAATCACTGAGAAAGTTAAAAAACCTGATTAACACCATTCACGACAAGCACAAAAACAAAGCCACTTGTACAATAAACAAAAAACTCTAGATAGGTCAGTTACTTTTCCCACTAAATCCATCTAAACCTCGAAATTGTAAGAAATTGTTACTGTCCCTAATAATTTGGTAACTATATAAATATATCTCAATAAAAAGTATTTTTGAATTAAACATTTGACAAAATTTCATTCATTGTGAAATATTGACAAGTGTTCAATTAAAAAATACCTTTTCTTCATATATAATTGAAAAATTTATATCTATATAGATATAGGTA
>JARQZK010004535.1:0-5000 GCA_030704885.1 Cynegetis impunctata | reverse complement strand
TAGAGATGAAATTTCTCGATTGTAATATGAAAGTTTGTTGCTTAGGCAATTTCGCGAATGACATTGTCATGAGCGAAATTGTCTAAGCAACAAACTTGAATGTTACAAGATTGTTTTTTTTTGTTTTTTTAACGAGGTGAAAACTTCAAAAGCGATACCGGTTGCGAACCCGGCCTGTGTGGGATTCAATAGTTGATATATAAATATATATCAACATTGCCTACCCACTAAAAACACCTCTGTTCTTTCGGTTTCCGGGCATAAGCCTACTAAACCTCCAGTCTCACACTTAGATTAGGACTCTCGTGCTGCGGTCAGCACTAGAACCTGTTCCCTTCCTTGTGTCTATATTTCAAGACCCAAGTGTATATCTCTCTGCTTCGCGTCGCATTAATTTTGAAATCAAGTAAACATACCTGACGACTGCCCGTGGCATTCTCTGTCGACTGGAAGTATGTTCGCTTCATCCCAGGTTGGTTCGAACTTGAACAATGCTCATCACTCCGACCTCGAGATTCCACATCCATTTTGACATTCGTCGTCTGCAGTGGCCATTACTCCGACATCGAGATCCAATATCCATTTTGACATTCGTCGTCTGCAATGGCCATTACTCCGACATCGAGATCCAATATCCATCTTCACTCTCGTCGTCTGCAACGAGCATCAATCGTCTTCGAACCTGACGATCCGCTTCCATCCCACCGTGCCGTCCTCTGTTAGGCGCTGCTCCTTACTAGCGAACCGATGAAGAACGTGTCTGATGGACAATCTCTCAGCCCATCTAGGTCCTTCTTCACTCCTCGTCATCTTCAGTTTCAGTCGCTTGCCATCGAATTCACCGCTTTCCCAGGGCGATGCTGCTTCCTCGGTGGTCTGGTCTCGAATCGTTACAAGAGAGAAATTTTACCTGCTTAAATTTCATCTCGAGTGGTATTCGACATGACTATTTCACGAGAAAATATGTCTAATGGCCGCCATATACGCTACGGTAGACCGGATAGGTTAACTGTGCAGGTATACCTGCGCAGGTCTGTGTACGTGTGTGGGGACGTTCCGGTATACCGTAACGGTTTTCATTTCTTTTCTCGATGTCATCGATTGAAGACGATGACATACTGGCATTGATAGGCCTAGCGTTTATTATGAAGAAAAAATATGAAAAAACAGTGGAAAGGGTGCGAAAAAAATGGTGTAAGCTTTGGCTATTTGAAAAAGGCGAAACTTATAGTCACGTCAACCTTATTGAATGAATTGAAATTCGAACCTGAAGATTTAAGAATCTCAGAATGGACGAAAACACATACCTTTAAATTACTTACAATGGTTACTCACTTATGATAAAAAAACAGATACAGTTAATGAGAAATAGCTATCTATCCCCTTACGAAAGATTAACTGTTACTTTTGACGATTTCTTAGCATCAACAGGCAGAAGTTTGTCTGAGCACCTACAAATTTTCCACGCAGTTATTTCACCTCAATCGCTGGCAAAATGCTATCCTGAACATGTAAGGCCTTATGTTTCTTTTGTCGCATCTGCCTCAATTTCTCTCAATTTTGCTATTAGTAAATTATAAGCGGCTTCTTTTTTGTCTCTATCATGGTACTCTTTAATTTTTATTTGCCAAAGATATGGATGAGTGCTATAAACTCTTCAATTACTTTTTTTGTTAAATCTGACGGAGCCATTTTCATGCATTGACGTGTGACAATAGAAAAAACTGACGCGACCTGCGCAGGCGACCGGAATACATCCACACACGCTCAGGTACACCGTAAAAAAAATTGATTTTCGATTTTGCTCTGGTCGCCTGCGCAGGTTCAAAAACCTAGAAATACTATTCCCACATACGCTCCGGTCTACCTGCGCAGATATACCTGCACAGGTAGACCCCTCCGGTCTACCGTAGCGTATATGGCGGGCATAACAGTAATATGGTCACATTTGAGAAAGTCAAGAAGAAAGTTTTTCCGGCTTGCATGTTTTATCGCTGTGAAACGAGAGTAGCTATGGAAACTTCCTCACTAAAAATGGAATGAGTGAAATAGTCTTCACAAATTAAGTTCCATATAACCTCCAAAAAGCCCTAGAAGTCTGAATCTCGAATATGTTGTTTATATGAATTTCCACGACTTTTGCCACTGGGCACCTCACTGATTGAAAAAAAGCTCGTGAGCAGCAGAGCTCCATCACAAAGTCGAATTTTTCGCGCGATATTCATCGCATCCAGATGCGATTCTTGTTGTTTAGTGAAAAATGAAGATTTCTCTGTACGTTTGTTTTATTGAACAGCACAGTTTAAAACAGAAGATTATAACATTTTCACACTTTTCCAAGTACATACATTTCATATCAACATAATCATCAAATCCTTATTTCATACTTCACTTGTCACTTCACTACCAACATACAATACAATACAATACAATTTATTCATCCCAATAAGTATTCTTAATACAAATGAAACAAGTCGAAATAAAAATAATACAAAGAAAAAAGTTTGACAATTCAAAACAAAGAAAAATAGCTTCAAATATCACACAAACTTACAAACTCATTAATAGAATATGGTTCACAATCAATAAGATATTTATATAGTAGCTTTTTGAAGACCATAATACTTTCAGTTAACCGCAGACACCTAGGCAATAGGTTAAAAATTCGAATAGCCATATATGAAGGGCCATTGGCAAATCTAGAGCTATAGTGAATAGGTAGATGAAACCAAAATATTCGTAGGGTTGCGTTTTTATTTATATATTTGTTAAAATAATGCGAATGGGGTTTTAAAAAGATCATAAGTCGATAGATATATAAAGCATGAAACGTTAATATATTATTAGCTTCAAAAACACCTCGACAAGATCCTCTGTAACCTGAACTGAACATAATTATTCTCATAGCTCTCTTCTGAGATAAAAAAATATTATTCGCAGAAGGCGAATTACCCCAGAAGATAATATTATATAACATAACAGACTGAAAGTTAGAAAAATATAAAGTGCGAACACAATCAGAGTTTATCATGCTTTTGATGACCACAAGGGTGTATAGTACAGAGTTTAACTTTTTTCTAGTATTATTAACATGGGGAAACCATCCTAGGTGTATGTCTAATGTAATACCTAAGAAATTGACCACTTCTCCTAAAAGGATATTGTAGTCATCATTAATACATAAAGATGATGGGCAACTACTTTTAGGTTTATTACCACAGAAAACAATGCCTTGAGTTTTGCTCTTATTGATGACTAAGCTACTGTCACTGCACCATTTGTCCATCTCTGCAGCCATCGTACCACCAATCTTTAAGCACGATTCAACATCAGTAGATGCAATGAAGAAGTTGCTATCGTCAGCGTGAAAAATGGGTGTGCAGCCAACTGCATAGCCCACATTAGGAAGAGTGTTTATGTAAATAACAAAAAGTAAAGGGCCAAGCACGCTTCCTTGAGGGACTCCTCTTGAAAGGACCCTATACTCAGAGTGGTACATGTTACCACCTAGGTTGATTATAACTTTCTGTTGCCTATTATTCAAATAGCTTTGAATAAATCTGAGAGAGATATTCCGAATGCCATTTGACTCCAATCTTTCAAGCAGAGTTGTGTGTATGACAGAGTCAAAGGCTTTAGATAAGTCAAACATCAACGCCAAAGGAGCCTCCTTATTCTCAAGAGCAGAGATAATAGCATTTAATAGCTCAAAAACAGCTGTTTCAGTGCCCTTGTTTTTTGTAAAACCATGTTGAGAGCAGGATATCACTTTAAATTTGGAAAAAAAGTCCAAGAGCTTGAGAGCCAAAATTTTTTCGAAAATTTTAGAAAAGCTGGATAAAATATGAATAGGTCTATAGTTACTCAAATCACTGACATTCCCCTTCTTAAAAAGAGGCTTTACTAAAGAAATTTTTAAATCATCAGGAAAATAACTAGTATGGAAAGAACAGTTCATAATATGCGCCAGAGGCTTACTGATTAGATGGATCGATTTTTTTATAATAGAAATGGGAATGCCATCATGTCCACAGGAGTTGGAGGTTCTGAGAGATTTCACTGCGGTGATAACCTCCTTCTCTGTGACATCGAAAAAAAGAATGATTTCTCAATTTTTCCGAAGTTTGAAGCATGTGATGTTTCGAGAGGGCCATCCGTGCATGATCCTCCAATGAAGAAATCATTGAAATTGTTGCATAGGTTCAATGGATTTTCTGTTCTGACAGGTAGGCCATACTCTCTACTCCTACCTGACACCGAATCAAGCACTTTCCAAACAGCTTTGGATTTATTACTGGAGTTATCAATGTATTTACTGAAAAAAGTTTTATTTGCCGCAGAAATTGCCTGGTCATATATTTTCTTATAGTTACTATAAATATTCTTATATTCTGGTCTGACCACAGAGAGTACTAACAAAGTATCAAGAGTTTTTTTCTTACTTTGTATATCCGGACTGGCTCTGTAGGTCAATATATTACGTCTAGGTCTAATTTCCTTTAAAGGAAAAGATAGCTCGAAAATATTCCTATAACGATTGGAAAAAGAAGACCACATTTTGTTTACATCATTAGTCATGTCATAAATATCATCCCAGGAAGCAGAAGACAATGACAAAATGAACTGGTCAACATATATTAAGATAAGTTCACAAATCAGTTCTTTTCAGAACTATGAGGTATATTATTGTTCCTTAACAATTCTAAAGGATAGAATTATATTTTGAAGAATCACGTTTAAACAACAAACCGAAATAAAAAGTAGAAAATAATTTATTCTATAAAAAAAAATTCACGAAGTGCATGATTTACTGATGTCTCCACCTGCTTAGGTGGAGATGCGATTTGAACGGAATAGTCCCCGCGTGGGGCAGCTCGACTGAGGAAAATGGTTGAAACTACCCAAAGGCACTTCCTCAACATTAACTCAATATACGTACCAAGGTTGAACCCTCTAACTCAATCTGCAGAAGCTGTGGAGATTGGCAAATTTTCAAAAAA
>JARQZK010004534.1:70000-89399 GCA_030704885.1 Cynegetis impunctata | reverse complement strand
TGATAATTATTAGCAATAACAGCTGGTTGAATCTTAAAAAACTCGATTTTATTAGAAAGTTGACGTTTCACTACGACATTCGTAGTTTTTCAAAACTTTTGAAAAAAATTGAAATTTCTCTTGACATTTATGATTTGAAAAAATTTGAATAGACAAAGACCTACTTTGTCTTGCTAAAATTTTTTTCCGAATGTGGTGTTTCTTGTTATTTATTAACGTGCTATTCAGTCTAATATTCAACATTTCAAAATTGTAATCATTAGATGGCAAGGGAAACCACAGAAACCTTTACCTACGTAATGTTCGAAAATAAAAATAATAGGGTACTATTTATCTAACAACAAAGAAATAAGTCGCAGGAAAATATTTAAAAAGAAGAGCAGAATTATCGGTATAGAACGTTTATATGGAAGCAGCCGTTGACACGTGTTTCGGACTCTTTGGTCCTCATCAGAACGGCGTAGCAAAGCATTGGATTGAAAATTTGGAGATGAAAATAGTACAACAAATAAAAACCTCTGCTACGGAAGACAATCACACCTTTGTGGACTATTGTTTGAACTCTCCGGTTTGGGAGATTTAGTCAAACTCTGCCACGGAGGCGATTAATGCCATCTGCGAGATCTCAGAACGAGTAAATAAACAATAATAAAGAAAATTAGTCGCGGGAAAATATTAAATAAGTAGAGCAAAATTATCGGTATAGCCCGTTTATATGGAAGTAGCCGTTTTTAATGAAATTTTTATTTAGAATTTCAAATCTTTTAAAAATATTGTTCTAGATTGTGAGTACCTTTTTAAAAGATTTGAAATTCTAAATGAAAATTTCATTAAAAACGGCTACTTCCATATAAACGGGCTATACCGATAATTTTGCTCTACTTATTTAATATTTTTCCGCGACTAATTTTCTTTATTATTGTTTATTTACTCGTTCTGAGATCTCGCAGATGGCATTAATCGCCTCCGTGGCAGAGTTTGACCAAATCTCTCAAACCGGAGAGTTCAAACAATAGTCCACAAAGGTGTGATTGTCTTCCGTAGCAGAGGTTTTTATTTGTTGTACTATTTTCATCTCCAAATTTTCAATCCAATGCTTTGCTACGCCGTTCTGATGAGGACCAAAGAGTCCGAAACACGTGTCAACGGCTGCTTCCATATAAACGTTCTATACCGATAATTCTGCTCTTCTTTTTTAATATTTTCCTGCGACTAATTTCTTTGTTGTTAGATAAATAGTACCCTATTATTTTTATTTTCGAACATTACGTAGGTAAAGGTTTCTGTGGTTTCCCTTGCCATCTAATGATAACAATTTTGGATGTTGATATTAGACTGAATAGCACGTAATAAATAACAAAGAACAACCACATTCGGAAAAAATTTTAGCAAGACAAAGTAGTCTTTGTCTATTCAAATTTTTCCAAATCAATAAATGTCAAAGAAATTTCAATTTTTTCAAAAGTTTTGAAAAACTACGAATGTCGTAGTGAAACGTCAACTTTTTAATAAAATCGAGTTTTTCAAGATTCAACCAGCCTGTTATTGCTAATAATTATCAAGAGATTATATATATATATACATATATATATATATATATATATATATATATATATATATATATATATATAATATATATATAATAATATAGTATATATATATATATACACATATATATATATATATATATATATTATATATATATATTATTATATATATATATATATATATATATATATATATATATATAAATATATTTATATATATATATATAATATAATATATATATATATATATATTATATATATATATATATATATATATATCAGGGCGGCTAGTCAAAGGAGGCTAAGGAGGCTAAGCCTCCTCAATAATATCCGTGTATCACTAATATGATATATTATATTGAATAGTCAGCATTCAGCATATTCATATTAATCAAAATCATATTATTGTATGCACCTTACCTTCCTTTCAACCTACATTATATAAAATAATTTATTAATTAAGATAGAAGCGTATTTACATTTACTGCATTTAATTCATTTCAAGATTTGTGGCAACGCTGCGGAAAGCTTAGGAAAGGTATATTCTCAACGTTCATTATGGCTGCCACAGAAAGCAAACTCACACCACTCAAAAACAAATACTCCGAATGAATACTTCATTGAAATAGAAAACCAAAACACATGTACAAGGCAACACGATAAAGTCCAGTCTTATAAAATGTCGACCAATCACAACTATAGAATCTCCCTGACATCGAGTAAAGTCGTTTGATTGAATCGTAGTATGATCCTAATTCGTACTGTCTGAATAATGGACGCCGGAATCAGCTCGCGTTACGCGTATTGTTTTAAAATCAGTTTGATAACTGAAATTAATTTTCAAAAATTTCAATGGTGACTTAGTGGAATATTTTGTTATCCATAATTTTAGTGCCCTAAGTTATGAGGATAAAGTTTTGAGAAAAACAAAAAAAACCTACCCCTTTATTTGATAATTTGGTGAAGCGTAACAGAAATCACAAACGCGGTTTTAATACTTTATGAGAGACATCCATGCCTATCCTGATCACAGGTAAAAAATAAATTATTTTTTTGTCTGTGTTTATTTTTTACTAGTGACAATGTCTCTGTTTGGGGCCGCTTAGGATTTGAGGATTTAATTCTATACCTAGTTGAAAGTGAGGAATTTTTTCAACTGATAAAGTAACTTCAAATACAGCTCGCGGATTAATATCTTACTTACAAGATAAGGAATTTATATATTTTTTAAACATCTTTAAATTAATTTTTGAACAAACAGAAATAGTTTTTCAAATCTTACAGCACAAGTTTTCAGATGTAATTTACTCACGAAATTGGCTCAAGTTTCTTTTGGAAAAAATTTCAGAATTTCGTGCAGAAGTTTATTTTAAAAAACTATTTTCTGTATTTCAAACTACTGATGATACGACTCAATTTAGCCCAAAACGAAAGAAATTCAGTTACGCAGATATGGAGCTTCACTATAAGCAAATATTTTATGAAATTTTAGCGGTCAAATAGAAATAAGGTTCTCTGATTTGAAAGAACTGCATTTCTTCGACTTACTCAATAAAAATTTGTTTACCGGATTTTCGGCTAATTTTCCAGATAACCTTTTGGAAAATTTATGTCAAAAATACACTTTTTTTGATAAGGTGGCCATAAAAAAGTGAACTGTGTGTTGCTTATAATGACAATGAAATTTTGGGACAAAATGAAAATCATGTGAGGACTATTAAATATCTTTTTGATAATGATTTGAATCAAGAATTACCCCAAGTTTATAAACTCTTATGTCTAATTGTTTCTATCCCGGTGACATCTGCTTCCGTAGAGCGCTCGTTTTCCACTGTTAAGAGAATTAAAACTTATTTACGAAATTCAATGAGCCAGGATCGTTTGAAATATATTAGTTTGTTGTCTATTGAAAAGGAATTGGTAAAACTTTTGGCGAAAGACAAAAAATTTTATGAGGATATTATAGATCATTTTGCTAACGTTAAAGATCGCAGAATCCCGCTAATCTTCAAAAATATATAATAACTTTTCATTTGCTCTCACCAGCTGTTAAAAAATTCGTTAAGTAGGTAGGTAGGTACCTATTATGTGAAAGAAAAAATTTGATGAATAGATGAATTGATTAATTGGCTGAGAAGAGTTTTTGTGAATATTGTAAATAGGAAAGTGAAAACAAATTAATAGTTCAGGGTGCTTGTTTAACTTTGATTTTCTTTAAATTATAAAGCGGTTGAACTTGAAATCCTAAAAATTTTCGCCTATGGTGTATTTTTAACACCTCTTGTAGCCCCCTCAAACCAAAACCTCACGAGCCGCCACTGATATATATATATATATATATATATATATATATATATATATATATATATATATATATATATATATATATATATATATATATATATATATATATATATATATATATATATATACATATATATATATATATATATATATATATATATATATAATCTATATATATAGATATATATATATCTATATATATAATATAGATAAATGTATATATATATAAATATATATATATATATATATATATATATATATATATATATATATATATATATATATATATATATATATATATATATATATATATATATATATATATATATATATATATATATATCAGGTATGCAAATAAGTGGTCGCACAGCCGCACCTTGCGACTAAAAAACAAAGTGTGTGACTAAAAATTACATCAATGGAAAGTATTGGGAAAATTAATGTCGGTCATACTATGCATCCTAGTATCGACTCCATCATGCGATAGAGGTTTCAGTGCGATGAACAACATCAAAACAACTTACCGCTCACGACTGAATCCTGAAAATACTAATAACCTCAAGAACATTAACGTGAATGGGGTTACAGTAACTGAGTTTGACCCCACACCTTCTATAAATCGACATGCGATAATCGACCAGTTGACTCTGAAGAGTAGGCAGGTTGAGACTTCAGAGTTGACAGGAAGCAGTACGGTTGGTGGAGTAGGCAGGTTGAGACCACGCAATCGTATTGTTTCCGATTCCCCTAATTCGATTCGTGGAGTAGGCAGATTGAGGCCACGTATGTGAATTATTCCCCTTCTCATTCTCCTGAAGATGGCTTCACAAAAGGAGCCGAAACGTCGAGATTTTTCGAATCTTTTACGCGGTTCATTCGAGATTTCATCCATTTCCGATACTTGAGTGGGTTAATATTTGAACGGTACTTGAATGATGGCGATGCTGTCTTTACACAGAGTAGTAGTAATTGAGTTGGTAAAATTTTCAAACGTTCACCCTTTTTTGATTGAATAGGAAGAATGACATTTCTCGTTAAAATAGCATACTTATGCATTATCGGGTTCCGTCAAAAATGATATTTCATATAATTTTCTAATCAGTATAATTTATTAGGATTCTAAACTCACGCTATTTAACAACTTACTATTTTTCAGTATATGCTTCCGTGTCCGTTTCGCTTTGTTGAAAAAACTGAAAAGCTTTCTTTTATCACTAGAAATGATTTGTTCTCCATATGCGTCTATATTGTTCCATTTATATATCAATTGATTTTTACTCGAAATATATTCTTTTGTTCTTAAGGACCCATAATCAGATCTCCATGATTTATTCTCGATATTCGATGTTTCCGAAGGACCAGTGTCACTCTGAAACCAAAAGGATGTTTATGTCAGTACCCAAGCAGATTACTCTACCATACTTGAATAAAGCTTCTTTAACCAAAATGTGAAAGCTGTAATTATATTAAAAATGTTTGAACATCGTTTTCATAAACATGGAGTGAATTATATCGTAGGAATGGAGGTGATATAAATTTTTCCGAAAAGGCATTCCCAAAATCGTATATGTTAGTAACTTTTATATAAATTACACAAAGTGAACAAGGAAAATTCTTTAATGAATTAGAAAATTATCAAACAACTTTCCAAGGGCAGTACTGGGCATAAAAGTCTTGTAACTAGCCCACTTCACGCAATATATAAAAAAAAACTTTCCAAGGAAGCTGGTTATACGTATTCAGCAACGCAAAATCTGCATTCAGAATACGTATAACTAGCTTCCTTGGAAAGTTGTTTGATAATGTTTTAAATTATTAAAGAATTTTCCTTGTTCACTTTGTGTAATGTATGAAATTTACCATGGTCGACAAGTATGTTTTTCATGATTTGACTTTTATATAAAATCATTTAATTTCTTGCTCGCATGCTAATATTCTGAACAATTCAAAATTATTGTATCGTGAAAGATTTTAGTTTCAGCACTATTCTGAAAAAGTAAAAACTTATAATCATAATCACATGTTCAAGCTGTATATTATTTCAACAGAGTATATTTTTTTCAAACGAGGAATTCTAAAAATTATACATACATTGGTTTCACAAGCGACACCTTTTTAAATATTTCTCTCGTTAAATAGTTTTTCCTATCAACGTAAATATTTAAATTGAGTTTACATCAACATCGCTTACATAATATAAACTTTCTAGTATAAAATTATTAATACCTACCTATACTCTCATACTTAGGAATATCTCCAAATATCCAGTACTTCACATAATGGTCTATTTCAGTGAATGAAAGATATTGTTGCTTTTACATTAGACCACTATAAAGAATGACTCAAATAGTTCCTGAAAACTCTCTGTGAGAAACCACTACACCAGCTCTTCTTCTTCCGGTGACGTACCCGGTTTCGGACGTAGGCGACCTCTCTACAACTATTCGTGTTGTGCGTGATACAGTGATATAAGAATAGAAGGGATCTACAGTTCAACGACGATTCCGAACGTCTTTATAGAGAGGCTTCACAATGCAGAATACTTCTCGGTGGTTTGCTATTGCCTTCCGAGAGGTGGCTCCGCATTAATTTGTTGGTTCGGCTGGGATTCGATCCACCGACCTTCTGTTCAGTATCCCAACGCACTGACCACTGAACTACGGAGCCACTCCTACTACTACACTAGCTATAGGCTCCTTAATAATGCCTACTTACTGCATGTTTCTGAGCTTGGCTGGTAGGCCGGTTCCTTAAGGGCAGAAAATAAGGACCTCTTGGAAAGAGAAAATCATCAAAAATTCCACAGGGATTAATGAAAAATCATAATATAGTCTTCAGGAATGAAACATTCCTTAGATCTACCATTCGAATCTTCAGGAGGGACTATCCCGGGGGATACAACATGGAAACTCGAGTCCACCCAATTCAATTATAAACACCATTCATAATAACATACAAAAACTGATTTTAGATTTATGCAATATGTGGGATAAGGACTACTGATAGTAAAGTTAACTGCATGACGTTAAGGTCATCAGCATTTGCGATCAAATACATTCCATACTTTTACACTAAAACAACTTCAAATTAATCCAACGTCTGACACCACATACCTTCTATGTCCTGGGTATGAATTACATTTTATGCTAAGGAAAGTTTGGTGTTTGCATTTACGTTTGATCAAAAGTTACTTGTCAACGTAAAGAATTAGACAACTAGATTCATATGTTCCTTGTATAGTTCTCCGAATGACTACCAACCTCGCCCATATTCTTACTACAAGCTAAAGACAGTAGACTGAATCCGAATCAACCACCCATATTCTGAAATAATTAAACTTGGTGATATTAATGCTCGTTATCAATTGCAATTTTGCTCAGTTGATTCATTTTCCAACAAGAGTTTCAAGTGATTCTAATGATTTCAGAAATACGCTTGACTTATACTTAACCTCAAAGCTTGATAGCTATGAGATACCAAACTCTATTGACAACTCAGACCATATCTTAATATTCATTTTGTTATCGCGGAAGTTATTGAGCAGAGCGATCAAAACAACCCGATATTAATTTGTTTTCGTATGGCTGCACATGATAAAAACACACAAATGCGTATAAAAAGAAATTACAAATTATTCCAATTCACAAACACACATTTAGATACATAGTTAGTCGAGGTGTTGTCATTAGGTAGTCGTCAAAGTTTCCCTCATATGCTGTATTGAGGGATTCTATCACCATAATGTTGAACGGTTTGCCTTTTCGTCCCGCATTCATACCTCGCAGATTCCGTCTTACCACATTTATGTATGAGTCCGCGCATAAGCCATGGTTGGTGCGTATTCTGTTCAGTGATGTCCATATTTTACTGGTCTGTTCGAAAGCGGGGGTTTTATTCTTATGCACGGATGTTTTCTGCCTTGAGGGGGACAGTTATCTCTCCATTTTCGCTCCCAAGAGTCTATTGGGTCGAACTGTGACGTGTGCAGATCTCTAGCCGTTCTTATGGGTGCTCTTCTGGATCATAGTCTATTTTTTCATGATTTATTCATATCTTGGTATATGGGGAGTTGGGGGTTACCTTGTATACGTTCATATTCTCGTATTGTAATGCTGTGGCATTACAATAAGGGCAAATAGAAGAGCCAAGAGATTTTTATGCTACGTTTCCGAGGCTCGCAACCTGCTTCAGTAGCTTTACTAATATGCAGAAGCTATATTTAATATAATTATTTTCGATGTGGAAGTCTTCATTCCACACAACTTCAGAAAACTACCATTTTCAAGACCTGGTTTGATAATAACCATTTTAACGCGATTCGGCACATGATAATAGTACTCAAACCTATCAGATGAATCAAAACAAACTTCAACGAATCTAAGTAGTACATGTAACTTTACTATCCAAGTTGAAAACAATAAGGTAACCAATAGGTTTGTAGATAGCCACTCTTTCGCCTCTTGTTGAACATGATAAATGGATGGCGTCCAGCCTAAAAGAAAAAGCAGATATTTTTGCAACTATGTTTGCTAAAGACTGAACGTTTCCCAAGAAATTCATTCTTTCATTATTTTAAAATATGGACAACGCGCATTTCATTCAAGTATGCCTTTAGTTTCACTCCGAAGGCATATCAAATAGAGACCGGTTAATATAATGAGGATAAGAAGGAAAATGCTATCGATTCATTGGTTGGAATAGAAATTAGCGACATATTTTTAAAATTTGAAATATAGGCAATGTATGATACATCTAGGCGGTCATACATCCCTTCTGGTGGTTCAAATTTCAGTCATTTTGCGCCCCCCTCAAGAATGTGTAACGAAGAAGGCCATTGAGTTATGGAAGGAACTACTCCAGTAAGATCATAGGATAATTATTCAATTAATTTCCTCAGAAAATAGCTCCTGTCAACGTATGTAGGTAGCGTATAAATATGATTGAATCTTAAGTTCACACGACAGGTTTTTTTCGATAAATTTGAAACACACGAGATCTGTTGAATATGTCAATTACAAAAATTGACTGGCCATTTAATTAATTAAATCAAAAATGAGAACAAAAAAACATATATATTAATTGTTTATTGTGGTAACGTCCATTATCATAATATCGGATAAAACTTACAGGTTTCTGGACAAAAAATGTTTATTATTAATTTATTAACAATACCGACGTTTCAATGCTACTTGCATCTTTTTCAAGGCTGAAATGAACAACTTAAATCACAAAACAATACATGGATTAGCAAATGCAAAATTCTTACCTAATTAATCCATCTAAAAAACAAATAGTTTGAAATACATGGTTAGCATAAACACATAATTCTCAACAACATTCATGAAATTAAAGTCTACCATCACTGTCATATAATATGGGAAACAAACGGCGTGGCGACATCATACATCAATACGTTTGTTTCCTATATAATATGACAGTGATGGTAGACTTTAATTTCATGAATGTTGTTGAGAATTATGTGTTTATGCTAACCATGTATTTCAAACTATTTGTTTTTTAGATTGATTAACTAGGTAAGAATTTTGCATTTGCCAATCCATGTATTGTTTTGTGATTTAAGTTGTTCATTTCAGCCTTGAAAAAGATGCAAGTAGCATTGAAACGTCGGCATTGTTAATAAATTAATAATAAACATTTTTTGTCCAGAAACATGTAAGTTTAATCCGATATATATATATATTAATAAATAATATAAGGTATTATTATAATATAATTATGTATTTTTTAATGTGCACTTCTTTTAAATATAATTATATTCAATGATTATATGCCAAAAATTACATTAAAAATAAAGTAGGCATCGATCAGTGATAATAACGAATTCAATTAAGCTGTCACAGAGCTTTGGACATTTTAATGCTTGGTGTGTACTAGGTATTATCTAATACATAAAATAGTTACCCACCAGTAGTAAACATAAGTTGTTCCATATTGTCAAATTGTTAACAACACAAAAAACAGTACGGTGTTTCGATATAGTCAAGAGAATAACTAATGAAGTACTTTCACGTAATCTTGAAGTTTACCACATCAAATATATTCTCTCGTGGATATGTAGAAATATTTTAGATTTATGTACCTAATATTTCAATGACCATACATGTCCGGTTTGCATCGATATTCCTTGCATTTTCGTTGCTTCTATATAGTGGTATTGCTCAAAGATAGTGCTGTGGTTTTATATTCATTATTGCTATAGTGAGGTTTACTAGGGAATATATGCGAATTTATTTCATGATTTACTGTGTCTAAAATGGACAACGCTAATGAAATAATTGAGATAAAAACAAGTGTCTGTACTCCTTACGTCTTTGTATTTTGCCATGTTCTCATTGTATATTTATAGCCCGGGAGATGGTGACACAAAATATCAGGTCATTTGTATCAGAATGGCGGTTCTTCAGGGGTCTATTTACGTGAAGGCAAAAAGGAAAATGATGGTCATAGCGCTGGTACCGGCGGCCCAATCGCGTGGGCGTTAATCGAACGCGTCGGATAAATAACGACTGTCGAACGACTTGTTCCACAAAAATGCTGGTATTTTCAGATAGTCGAAAAAAAAACAAGTAGCCTGCCGTACCGACGCGAATTCATTAATTTAAATAAAACAATTTGTACCAGGCTAATTTTTGCATAGCTAATCATCGTCGAGTAGCCATTCAAGAAAATCACCTTGCCATACTTTTCCGACAGTTCCCAATGACCGCCATACCACTGCAAAGGGTGGTACAAACGATTTGTACCACCCTGAAACTTTTTTTAACAGTTCTCTGTATGATCATAAATAGAAGTCTGATAATGCCATACTTGTGGGAGGTGGCGAATGTGAACAATGTTTTTTCAAAATCCTAAGATTTTATTCGTAATTCGAACGATTTGTACCAGTATGGCGCTACTTTTTCCCTTTACTAGAAGTATGGCAAATATAATAATGGTCACATTGTATTGTATAATTTCCAAAAATCCAAAAATTTTTTTTTCACCTTTCAGTTCAAGTCTGCTAGTCGTCCGCCCCATGGTTACAATCTGTCATAATTTTTTTTAAGTACAACTGCATCCAAACGAAGAGAATACAATGATGCCATGATGTAAAAAATGATTTTACAGTTTTATTTTTAAAACGTGTCAAATAAATAAGTATTTCAAGTATGACAGCACTTTTTCCCCCTACTAGAAGTATGGGAAAAATAATAACGGCCACATTTTGTCAAATACTTTCCAAAAATTCAAATGCAATACTGGTACAAATCGTTTGACGAAAAAAAAAATACTCCTTTGCAGTAGTAAGTAGTAGGCGGCTATTGGGAACTGTCGGAAAAGTATGGCAAGGTGATTTTCGTGAATGGCTACTCGACGATGATTAGCTATGCAAAAATTAGCCTGGTACAAATGGTTGAATTGTTTCATTTGAATTAATGTATTCGCGTCGGTATGGCGGGCTTTAAGTCACATCCGAGAAGTAAGGCATTACGCTACCGCCTTCTTCTTTTGTTTCGATTATCTGATAAGACAAGCATTTTTGTGGAACAAATCGTTCGACACTAGTTATTTATCAGACGCGATTAACGCCCACGCGATTGGGCCGCCGGTGCCAGCGCTATGACCCGCATTTTCCTTTTTGCCTTCACGTAATTAGACCCCTGAAGAACCGCCATACTGGTACGAATGACCTAATATTTTGTGTCACCATCTCACGGTTTATTAGTACCTATCGATACCGTGGCTGAAAAGTGAAATTCTAGATGTGTCTCATAGAGACAGCTCGTTCAGGTCAGGTAGGTACTTCAATGACTTTTAGTTGTCCTTTAACTTGCTTAATTTAAATGTGCGATATAGGTATCATTTGATACGGAGAACTTATTATATTATTATTATGCCGTGGTGTTTAAATTTTTGGAAATTAACAAACATTGAAACTTTCTGTTCCATGAGTCTAAGATGGTATCAGTAAATTTGAATGCTCTCTTTGTTTATAAAATCCACTCCAAATTTTACGTGAAATAGTCACTTGAAAGTTCAGTTTTTACAACTCCATGAAAGCTTTGCATATTCTAAAAATTTCTAATGTTTACAAAATCAATCATTCACTGAACTTTTTTTTGGATGAAACAATTTCATCTTGAATCTTGTATTTGAGAATTCAGCTTTTTCGTTGGTCTTTACTAATCTCTGGAACCACCAAAACCATTTTAATCAACACAAATTCATTCTTAACTTTGGGCAGGCGGCTAGGTTTATAACTAGCCAGCTGAGCCCTGTTTTTATTTTGTTTTCTTGCAGTCCCCAAGTTCATACATTTCAGTTCGAAAAGTTTATCCGAATAATTTTTATTTTTATCATCGTATGAAAATATAATTTTTTTTGAGTACAGCGGTTTTACTGCGTTCTTTTCCATTTAACAAGACTGAGGTAAAGTAACGAGTAGTCTGGTACAGCTAGTATATTCATAAATTTGTAATTCAAGTAACTATCCTAGTTTATCCATATGGATCATAGTGGCAACAACTACTTTTGATATTAAAAATTAAATAATAAGAAAACAACTTGTCTAAAAACCACAAAATGAAAATAACTTTTTATTCGACTAGTTTCGCCTGTTACAGCATTAGCATAAGGTATGCTAACAAACTTTGTGAGCATCCTTATACGCACATCCCCTCTTCGAAGATCATTCAATTCTTTAAAAATAATAATTTGAATACTGCTTTTTCGAGTCACAGCA
This sequence comes from Cynegetis impunctata, assembly GCA_030704885.1. Classification (NCBI taxonomy): domain Eukaryota; kingdom Metazoa; phylum Arthropoda; class Insecta; order Coleoptera; family Coccinellidae; genus Cynegetis; species Cynegetis impunctata. The sequence goes on along the minus strand of JARQZK010004534.1, from coordinate 76,805 downwards.
GATTGGATAGAATGATTTTTAATAACAAAATGTCAAAAGTCGATCCAATGAAGAGAACAGGAATTTATAGAATGGACTGTGAAGAATGTAATTCAACATATATAGGTCAGACCGGGAGATGTTTTGAAACCAGGTTAAAAGAACATCTAAAAAAACGGACAATCAGCATTTAGGGGACATCTAGAGTCAAAAAAACATAACATCTCATCCTCTTTCAAACCAAAAATTCTTCATTACTGTGATAAAGGTATGATAATGAACTTCCTGGAAGCCATGGAAATAAACAAGATCCAAAAATCCCATAATTACATTCTTCTCAATGACCAGTTAGACTTAAACCACTTCCCACTGTTAAATCTCTGATAACTTGGACCCATCGATTACTTTTTACCACCCCCAGGTAAAAAAAAAAGAAACACACGTGTTTCATTCCTCCCTGAAGTATGTGTCAGGGAGGCGGGCAGCTTGAGTTTGGGATTAACTCCTTCAGCCAGATCAGAGAATACACTTGTATGTACAAGTGCATTAAGGATAGGCGAGACGGGATATTTATGGAACATAGGAAGTGTGGGTAGGGTTCAGAGGATTAATACTGGCCCAGCATTCGCCTTACAAGTTTGCAAGCAGTGACTTACATTGCCATGAGGAAACCTCTGAGAAAAACTCATGGCAGACCAGTCGGCCCCGGGGTTTGAACCCGAGACCTCCCAAATACTAGCCAGCGTACCTAACATACTCGACTTACTAGCTTGGTCACCCCCAGGTACCGAACCTAAATAATAATAATAAATTATGTATTCAGTCTTGATAATGCTGTAACGAGCGAAACTAGTCGAATAAAAAGTTATTTTCATTTTGTGGTTTTTAGACAAGTTGTTTTCTTATTATTTCATTTTTAATATAAATATGAACTACCACAGAGTTGATTCATCGTCCATCGAATTTAACTACTTTTGAGGTTATATTATATGATTGGTAAGTAACACTCTGAAAATATATGAATTTTTGATCTTTTACTTCCACATCACAACATGATGGGTCTACTAACGGTCGCTAAATCGGCATTAATCGTCACAAAACTTATAGAAAACCTAATTTGATCAAAACAAAAAATATTTTCACGTTTGGTCGGTCTATAAGTTCCCTCGATCACTTCTGAAGGAATTGCGTTGTTAATTTTAAATGTGATACACAGGTAGGTATCCATAAGAGAAAGATTTGGATTACTTTTGAGCCACTTTGGTTCAGGGAAAGGGCATGAATTGTGTTGTTTATCAGAAAAAAGTTAATTTTTCGTTGAAAATCGAGTAATATATCGTTTAACGTGTTTTGTGGTATGCAGATTTCAATTTAACAATCAATATAACAATATAATACAAGTGGCAAGGGTGAAATAAATAGGAGAAAATCGAGTAATATGTCTTTTTAGGATTTTAAAGTATACAGAATCTGATTTTATATCCCTCCGTAACTAACATACGGTCTGTGAGACCGACAACTTCAATTTTCTTCGCTAAAAGGATACCCCACCAACTTATGATTCTGCGCGTTTCAGTAGTTTCCTATGTCGTCACCTTACACTTGGTGGTACTGCGACAATCGTTCATAACGCTTATGTGTTGAGTTACTATCACTTTCGGTCTTGTGGACCGATGTTAGTAGGTGTGCAAGTGATTTTTAGAAAATACTAAGTAAGTCAATATTCTTTTTTCATTATGAAACAGGCGTCTTAATTTATATTTGGTACCCGTTTTGCTTTAAAAGACTAAATAGAACATGTTGTTCAACAGAATGGCTGATTGGAGTCATGAAGAGGAGCAAGAAAGACTAGAACGCCTATGGCAAGAATCGACCGATGAACCAGAAAATGAAGCAGCAGAAGATATTTGATAGCCTGGAATATGGCGATTTTGAAATGATGCATCTAAAAAGAACAGAAAAACAAAGTGAAGCTGTCTTTTCTGCAATAAATTCATGTTCCTGGAACATCTAATTCCACTGTGCTCGGAATGCAGCTTGAAAATTAATACTTGATTCAATATTGTTTTTTCAGTTTACGGTAGCCTTTATGTTCTTGGTACTTTACTATTGTTATTAAGTATATGCTTATAGAGTTATCTGTTTTTGTTTATTCATTTCAGAATTTTTTTTCCTTCTATTTCTTCAATGAAAATGTTTATGATTTTTAATCAAGGAAATTAAATTTTTGTATGTTTATTATTGGACCGAAGTTATAAATAAAATATAAAATTATCAAAAATTGTTAATGAGTGTTTACTTAATCCAAATCTAAAATAATAATAGAAATATTGGATATTATAAAATAATTATCTACGTTTAATTGAAATTGGTCTCTGAGACCGATGTTAGCTACGGTGTACTACGAGCGTATGTTAGTCACGGAGGGATAAAATATGATACTATGATTATATAACTCATGTATGAATGAGCCAATAGAATCCGTGAATTTTGCATAACGACTGCATATAGATAAGTGAATATACCCTTGACGACGTGATATAATCGTTTTGGTGTTTCGCCTCGTGTCAAAATGTGAATATTTTCATATTGACGGTGTTTTGACGGTTGTCAAAAAAATTAATATTTTTTATTCGTTATAATATCGTAACGAATACCACTCGAGTAATCGAAAATAATCGATTATACTGACCTCGTCACTCGGCGTATTTTTTTAAAACACCACTCGAGCTGCGCTCTCGTGGTGTTTCGCAAAATACGTCTCGTGACTCGGCAGTATAATCGATTATTTTCGATGCTCTTGTGATATTATTACTGATAATTTAGTCCGAAATTATGGAAGAAGTTGAAAAGGGGATGGGTTAAAATTGAAAATCGATGGAAATATCGGGTAGTTTTTAAAGCATAAGTTGTTGCTATTCATAATAAAAATACTATATTGCACAAAAAGTTTGAGAATGCCTGTTATAGTGATATGGAAGTATTGTTCGTTGAAACACTGTACCTATTTTCTACCACACAATTAATGTAATACATACTTACAAAATACTTCTTGCGGTGAATATTCTACAAGCAACTCAATAATTTTCAAAAAACTTACGTCCACATCAGATGATCCTGATATGTTTCCTGCTTCATCAAGCTCAATCAATAAACGTGCTTCTTCTGACATTATTTGTAAGTACTCAGATAATCATTTCAGCGTAAGGATGTTGAAACTCACTGAAAAATAGCAATAATTGCAGTTGTTGCAACAAAGTTGTTTAAATTCATACATTTCAGTTGAAAAATATAGTGATGAAATGTGATTATATTTACGATTTATGCATGTGAACGTGAACCTACTGTATTCTCAGGAATACTGAAAACGATACTTTCCCTTCTCTTCGATAGTTTCAACATTCACTCGTATTTCTATTAAAAATCCCTAGTTCAACGATCGTTTCATGTTTCACCCTCATTTGTGGCTCCGTGTATTCTTGTTTTCCGCGGCCTTGAGTTAATTCTATGAAGAGGTGAATTATTTTGTATTTACCATTCATTGGAGGCAAGAAATCTCCTATCCATAGAAAATTTTTTTCTATAGATAATGGTACAAGATGGTAAATATAATAATGGTAAATTGAAAATTGCTGAAACAAATTTGAATGTGGACGTTCAAAAAAATGGAATATATATATATATATATATATAATATATAATATAATATATATATATATATATATATTATATATATATATAATATATATATATATATATATATATATATATATATATATATATATATATATATATATATATAAAGTATAAACTTTAAAATAAAAACACTTGATTATGTTTCACAATATAAAAAATATTTAGATACTGTATTTAGCAGTAATAAAAAGTCGACATGTTTCGAGCTATGAACTCATCATCAAGACTGACTACAGGAGAGTATTGCATCGTAATTTATAAAAGAGACAAAAGCAAAGGTGATACCTGAAAATCAATTTGTTCGTTTACAAGGGGTAATTGACTATTATGGGCGGAACTTATTTCGAGAATTTCGAGAAGGTTAAGACGTTTACCCTTGTTACCTGAATGTAACAATTTGGTTTTGTTGAAATCCAGGAAGTGATTGAATTTTATACAATGTTCAGAGAAGCCAGTGGTATTTTTGTTTTGTAAAATTGACTTTTTATGTTCTTCAACACGAATATTTATATTCCTTCCTGTCTGTCCAATATAGAAAGCAGGACATTCGTCGCAAAATATTTTGTAAATACCACTGTTTTCTCCGATGTTAGATTTTTCTTTATTATTGACCAAGAATGACTTCAAGTTTCTTTCATTTGTACAAATTGTTTTAACGTTATTTTTCGATAGTCTGTTACAAATTTTGCTACTCAAATTAGGCAAAGCATTTCTCGCGATTCTATACAGAAGAGTATTAATTAAATTCAAAGCGTGTAACAATCATATATGGTTCAACAAAAAATGCTTGCAAAACAAAGTGACTCCTAAATATATGAAGATCACTTGTGGACACACCTCAAATGAATCCAAGTCAGCAGTACAAGCAGCATACAAAGTTTGGTTGAATATGGAAATCAAAAAGTGGTATCAGAGTATAAGTTTATACTTTATTCTTTATGATGTTTCACCAAGTAATGTGCGAGAATTCAATCTCAGTTTATATATATATATATATATATATATATATTATATATATATATATAATATATCTCAATTATTCTCGATATTTCGCCATTTATTTTATGGCTTCTTCAGGAGAAGCTACAAAGTATAATGTTACAATAAAAAATATATAAAGAGATTTTATTCCATTACTTACAGAGATTATTAATACAAACACATATTAAAATAATAAAAAATGAAAATATAAACATCGACTCTCACAGATGAGAACAGAAAAACGAATGACCCCGTACGGAAACAGCAAGGACTCAAACTTTATCTAGAATATTACAGTGAATGCCACTAAGTTGATAGTATCCGTTTTATAGTTTATTGAATTTTGTGTTTTTACAATATGGTACATTTCAAGAAAAATACGATTTTTGTAATTATGATTTTCGTCTAGAATCTTTACATCTTCGAATTTAAACTGATGTCCTGTTTTCAAATGATGATCTGTAAGAGCACATGATCCTTTTTTTTTATCTTGCAATCACTTCTGTGTTGCGTAATTCTTTGTGTCAACCATTGACCAGTTTGACCTATATAGCATCCATTGCAGTTGCAGCAGTCTATTTTATAGATGACATCACTTTTAAATAGCAGTGGAGTGACTTCTTTCAACTTTGAAAAGAGTTCAACGTGGAAGGGCTTGTAACACAAACATCCTTCACTAGAAATCCTGGAAACACAGATTGGGAAAAATACACCACCAATCTAAAATGTAACCTAGAACAGATCAAGTTCGACAGCAACAGTCATATCGAATTTGAGCAGACCCTAGAGGAAGTTAATGGGGCAATCATGGATGCATACGAATCCAGCTGCCCGATAAAAGAAAATGAATCACACAGTAGTACCATTTGGTGGAACAACCACCTGTCAAATCTAAGATCCGATGTCCGCTGGCTATTCAACAAGGCAAAGCGGCACGGAGACTGGCAGGGATACACCGAAAGGCTGACAGAATATAATAAAGAAATAAGGAAAGCCAAAAGCCAAAAGACACAGCTTCAGGAGCTTCTGTGAGATAATCACATCAAGCCCCGCAGCAGCCAGATTGCACAAAACCATGGCAAGAGGCAGAGAGCAAGGACCAATGTCACTCAGAAGAACAAATGGTAGCTACACAGAGGATGAAGAGCAACGAGCTCTAATCTTACTGGAGACGCATTTTCCAGGTAGCGTACCATTTGAACCCGGAAGATCACGGGAAGAACCAGGCAGGGCCAAACGAGAAGACTGGGAAGTAGCAAAAACCATATGCACTCCCCAGAGGCTGAAATGGGCAATTAACTCCTTCCAACCATTCAAGTCACCGGGAATTGACGGCATATTTCCGGCCCTTCTGCAAAAAGGGCAGACGGAATTACTGCCGTTCATTATTAAAGCAGCCAGATTTAGTCTGACGTTCGGGTACATACCGAGCACCTGGAGGAGAGCACGGGTAACCTTCATTCCCAAAACAGGAAGGAAGGACCCCACCCTCCCGAAGTCATTCAGACCAATCTGTCTCACATCCTTCCTACTGAAGACACTGGAGAAGATGGTAGATAACTACATTAGAACCAAGATACTGGAGAGGGTGCCATTGCACCCCGGGCAGCATGCATACAGGGCGGGCAGATCAACGGAAACCGCTCTTTATGTGCTTACCGAAAACATCCAGAAATCACTTGAGTATAAAGAAATGGCCATTTGCGCCTTTTTAGACATAGAAGGGGCATTCGATAACATCTCTCACGAAGCAATAAAAAGGGCCCTAATGAACAAGGGAGTGGACAGAACCACATCCAGATGGATGTGCCAAATGCTGGCTACAAGAACGGCCGAAACGAAGGTGGGCGAGAACACCTTTCGGATCAGTACAAACAGGGGATGCCCACAAGGAGGGGTACTATCACCTCTGATGTGGAGTCTTGTAGTGGACGAATTACTCGAAACACTGACCGGGAACGGAGTCACTTGCCTCGGCTATGCTGACGACATAGTCATCATGGCCAAAGCTAAATTCGAAGGAACCCTCTGCGACCTCATAGAAAGGGAGCTAGAGACTACCAGAAGGTAGTGCCTCTCGGTGTGATTGAGAATTAACGCATCAAAAACCACAGTGGTACCCTTCACTAGAAGAACAAAGCTTCAGCAC